>JAGDQP010039782.1:0-17573 GCA_022664845.1 Lepisma saccharinum | reverse complement strand
CTTCTCTCTCTCTCTCTCTCTCTCTTTCTCTCTCTCTCTCTCTCTCTCCCCTCAATACATAAAAAGCAAGCCTTACGGTTACAGTACAAGGTCGCCAACTTAACTCAGCTCTCGTTTTTGGAGATTGTCGGTGAGTGTGTCTCTGTTTTTTTATATGCTATCTTCTTCATCCTTTCGTCGGTGAATCTTAAGCACATTCACCGCAAATTATATGACCCTTACATAAATGTACACGTTAAAAAAAAGTTCTTCTCTGACATAAATAAATACTCATCTCTTTTCCCAGTTCTATCCTGACATTCCAAGAATTCCTTACGATCGCATTTCTTCTTTTTATGGTACGAATTGATTTTTATTTTTTAAATGACATATATTACAGCTACTATGATTTAGAAAACATGTTAAAATGTATGGCCCTATAAAACAGGAATGGTAAAGGTAAAGCTTCCTTAAAGTTATATGGTAGTTTTCGATCTGTTCTCTTAAAATGTATGATAGTTTGGACCTGAAATAACCAAAGACTAAGTAGGGGAAGATTTGTCCAAACGGGGAGGTGTGCCCCCACGCTCAGACTGATGGTGCCACCAAGCAGATGGGAGTTGAATCACTTACTGGATGCACCACAGAGACAATTTCGTCAGTTGGAGTGGTGATTTCATGAATAGGGTATCTCCAAGTCGTGCTTTTTTTTTTTTAATATGATATTTGTACGCTTCGATTTGTTTTAAAGTTAATGTAAAGCAATGATCTCCAACAAGAGATGGCAGAACTATCTCCGTATATGTCTAATGTATTTTTATCGTTGCAAGAAATTGCAATGCTCCTACAAATTCAAGCCTAGAGAGTTCAAACTTTCAGGGCGTTCATAACCAATTCAATTGTTCGATCAATGCCGATTTTTTTATTTTCCTTTTTCTTCATTGTTGAAAGAGCTTCAATGTTATAGGTTTTGATATTTACAACAACAATCAAGTGATTTCAACCAATGAAGAAAAACGAAAATAAAAAATCGACATTGATCGAACTCTTGAATTGGTTATCAACTTTTATTCCCTGAAAGTTAGAACTCTCTAGGCTTGAATTTGTAGGAGCAGCATTGGAATTTCGTGCAACGATAAAAATACATTTGACATATACGGAGGAAGTGCTACCATCTTTTGTTGGAGATCGTTCCTTTTCATTAACCTTAACATCAGTCATCAAGTTTATTGCTGCTCTGTGGATCTGTTAGACCTGTACTGACCTGGACCTGAAGCGCACCCCACAAGTTAAATTCTTTTAGGCTGAAAATCGAAAGAAACCATGCAAATTTCCATATGGGCCCTCCTAATTTTGACTTTACACCCCTCCCCTAAACTGAAAATCCTGGCAGAATCCCTGCCCATTGTTATAGTGCGAACCGAACCTCGCTAATGTTTTAATTCAATGCACAGTCCAAATAGGCTGCAGGGAAGATTATTCACAATGGTTTGTCTCCGCTGTTTTTTCCCATGTAAGAGATGGGTTCAGCGTATTCCATAGGTTTTATGGTTTGGGCAGATGTTTTACGGCCAGATGCCCTTCCTGATACCAACCAACACCATACGGTCACGGGTATAGGCAATCGAAACGTTACTATGAAATGAAGCTTCCACCAGGAATCGAACCCGAGATTCCCACCAGGAATCGAACGAGAAGGCGAGCGCGGGAACTACATGGCTACGTAGAAGCTCACCGAGAAGATTATTCACAATAAATATAATGAAGCAATTTAACAGAAAGTCCAAGTACGGTACTAAATCACGATGTTAGATTAGGTTAAGTAATATTTGTATGTAACGTTGGCTTTAGTTCGATTCGGTTATTCTCGACAAATATACTTAACTGCCTAACTTTTAATACAACACGTTTCCTGTTTGATAGAATAAAACAGAGCCTCTGTAGCAAAGTTATAGCTACTAGCTATTACGACAACTATTCTGCTAAAAAGAATACATTATACACCAACGGAAGACTTCTTTAACTAAGCACAATTCAATATAGCAGTATGAATCACAGCATTTCCTGTGAACACAATATAACTAAAATTCCTTTTGGTGTTAATACATGTACTTTTTATTTTAGCACGCATGAATATGGTTGTCATAAAACATTAAATAAATCTAGTGGTATTGTTCTGGATATAATGCGAATCTATTAATTTAAACATAACAATATAAATAGAGCGAACACCTTTCTTTTTTTAAAGGGGCTTTACGTTGTATTACCAATGGAAATACTTATCGTGCAACCCAACACACGAACCAACCATATAAACGACTGTCTCGCGATCAGAAGTTTTGAACTGTATGTGTAAAGGGACATAACCGAACCTGACTTAATACATTAGTAATAAATGTGAGCACATAAAAAAGTGGTTAAAAAAAGGAGAATCTTGCACTTGCCGGGATTCGAATTTGGATTTTTACTCAACAAGCCGATGCTCTAGTATCTTCCAAAATACTACTTACGATTTACAACTGCGTTCTTCGTCTTCCTCTTTTCCCTTCAATTACATCCTTCAGTACAAGTTTGAATTTTAAAGATACTATTTATGGCTTTTTGGCATCTCAGGCTGAGGACATTCGCCGCAAGACAAAAATGGCCGACATTAAGTAATCGGTGGGGATAGAAAAAATACTTGTTTTGAACTATTCTTATATTATATAAGGGATATAAATATTATATATATATATGATTTCAGATGGACTGACCCGCGAATGTCTCTTATAGCATTGATACCTTTGCCTTTATTTATTTTTTATGACTTTATACCCCACAATTAAGGCTATAAAAATTATTCTCGAAAGTGGAAAGCTGCTTTTTTTTTATATAAAGTTCTTTTTAAGAAATAAACCAATTTCACCTTCGAACCTCTCCTGTACGTTATGCTTTGTTTGGTAATGACATTAACATATGCAAACATCACAAACTACATGACATTGAAGCTAGACCCTGTACCTCCCTTATCTTGTGAGTCTGGCGTCGCTAGGACTTATACGTAGTTCTCGGTAAACAAAAGGAAAGGTAAACATAAAGCCTAGACAACGGTGGTTCAATCGGATAGAGAACACAATCCAAGGGACTTAAAGAAGGAGAGAGAGACCCAGCGTGTCTAATACCAAACCTGCATCACTGTTTCTTTTCAAGATTTGATAGATCATATTAAAATACTATGATGAAGCTATACTCGGCAGAACGAGAGTGATAATAAAGACTGCCAAAGTTCATACAATGAATTGTGCAATCGTAGTGATCTAGGTAACATCTTCACTAACTGCTACGAAAATGCACCGAATAACAGTTTAGGGTATACAACATTTTAATGATTATATTGTTAGTTCAGATTGCTTTTTCTTTTTGTCAAAAATCTACTCTCTGTTATTCTATACTTGAACAGAAATTAAAATTTGGTTTACATGGAATTTGGCTCAAAATACACTCCCTCAATAGCCCCTTCTATTACTAATGTTCCCCTCAAATCTGACTTTCAAATTTTCAAAGCAGTTCTTCAAATAATAGTTTTTTTTTCTAATTAATAATCGGATTTAATTTCACTGTGAACTTTTTCTTGAGTACAAGATTCTCTATATTTGCTTCTTGTGTGCTTCTGTTTTAAAAAACAAAACAAAAAACTCAACATTTATGAGACAGACCCATTTATGGTATAAACCCGTCACATGTCTGATGGATGACGTACCTCAGCGAGCATTCCTCCGGGTCGAGATCGGGGGGAAATGAATTTAACAGCCAAGGTGTTTGTCTAGGTAGAGCAGTAGCTACAAACATGGAATAGTATTTACTAATTAATGAATTACTTATAATAAGATGACACATTTTAAAAATGTAGTTTTTTTTTTATTAGGGCAGTGTCGGAAGAAGACCACATACGGAAGATCATGCTGTATGAATTTCACCAGGGACATCCATCTAGTGCAGCGGCACGAAACATCAATCCCGTATATGGTCAGGGTGCTCTGGATATGCGAAAGTGCCAGAGGTGGTGCCAGAAGTTTCGCTCTGGGAACACCAGCCTTACCGATAAGCTACGAGAAGGGAGACCTATGCAGCTGGACAACGATGCCCTGCGAGCAAATGGAGAGGGCCTAGCTTCCCTTGAAGAACCTGCTGCTTTCGGCAGGACACTAATAATGATGTTTCACACCTAATAGTAACACATTTGGTACAATATGGACTCCGGTACAATCCAATTAATGGAAAATAAAGACACAAAAATTAATAAACAAATAAACTTGAAATGAATGAAAATATAGCTATATAAATAAAGAAGCTGAGATGGTGTTCTGTTAACTTGCTCTCTCTGACTCAATATTCACGGCCAAATAGTTCCCCTTCCCTTAAGGGAGCACTAAGAATGCAGGTAACCAACCACTAAGCAGAAGCGACTTCCGAGTTCTTTGAGCAGGGATAGAAATTTTTCAAATCCAGAGTATCGTAACTTGTTCTGGATTACTTTCACGTGTGGACACTACTTCAGTTCACTTCAAAATTGCATGTTTCCTGATTTAATTAAACAAATGAGGGAGAACCTACTTAGGGGAGTGTGCATATAAGCTAACGCCAGGCTGTGTAGCAGGGAGCATCAACCATCTCTGACACAATATTATATCGTGGGGTTACGCTTTGGTCACAAATTACATTCTTTTACCTGTATTTTTCTTCAACTTTACTGAATTGTAAGTTCATCACCGCAGCAACAAACGTTTGTCATTGAATTCTATCCTGAGAAAGATCAAGCCAGTTTTTATCACGAACAGCAACCTTTTTAAGATCCCTTCTGATATTGTCTTCTCAATGAATGACGTATCGGTCTTCCCACGAGCCTCTTTCTCTCCGATTTCCCAACCACGACGGAATATAATCCATCTACATGGCCTACCTATCTTAGCCGTCGTGAATTCATTATTCTTATAACATCGAGTGTATCGTACAGTCTGTGTAGTTGTTCATTATGCAGTAGTATCCTTCATTCTCTAAACATCTCATCTATTTCAAAACCTTATTTTCGAACATTCGCAATGCATGGTCATTTGCCATGATACTCCAACTTTGGTAACCATAAAATGGCCTGAGCCGAAGTTGCCTAAAAACAGGGACGTATTTAGGGGTGGGTTCAGGAAGTCCAGAGCCCCAAATTCAGAGTTTTAGGCAAAATTAGTATAAATTCAGGAGTAATTATGTATATTTAATATACATTTCGTCCCCAAACACACCTTGGACCCCCCCTGAAGCCCGTGGAACCCCCCTAAAACAAACTTCTGAATATGCGCCAGCCTAAAAGGTCTTAAATTAAAATCGAGTCGCCGTAGCTCAGTGGTAGAACGTTGGCATAGCATTCGGGAAGTTGTGGGTTCGATCCCAATGGCCGATCATCCTGACTAAGCTTTTTCCTCAGTCGCACCAGGCAAAATGCCGGGATGGCACTGGTCGACACCTTCCCGATTCCTTTCCCCTCCTTAATCCCGGCCAGAGCCTTAGATGCCTAAAGGGCATTAATAAAATTCAATTCATAAATAAAATTCAACCAGAAAGTATTGCCAGCAGAATAACCGTTTTGTGTGTTTTCTATTTAAACACTCACCAGTCTGTACTGAAATCATGGATCGCCCGATGTTAAGCGACTTTATTCTCTGCTTGTTATACATGCCCCAAAACTTAATATTGTCAAAAGGATAAAATTTATTGGTAATAAATTATTTAACTACTAAGTACAGAATTTGCCATATAGTTCTGTTAGATATCCTGGATCTACATTCAACAAACGACAAAATATCGTTGCAAATCTGTGCTACAAGTTAATTGAGTAACAATTGCTCACTTTGTACATTTTTCATTTTTGATCACTGTTTGATAAGCTTTGCAAACATCTACACATTACTGACCTTTTTTAGTACAAAAATAGGAGAAATTCAGACAGCATAATTATATATTGCGTGTTGTAGGGATAAAGAAAAAAATACTACAATTTCCAATCCTGCTTGTATAGTTAATAAGCGGAGTGCGGTTGTTTGTAGAAGACAAACATCAGCAGGTAACGTAAACTCTCCCGAGGGGCGAAAAAGATGGTAGGTGCCGGTGGTAGGAGGGCAACAGAATAAGGAGATTCAAGTGGACAGAGGTGTCAACGTCAGGCGCTTCCCATGTCAACACATTTTCGCTTCTTCTTCTTTTTTTTTTTAGTAGGCTTTGTTCACAAATCATTTTTAAACAACAAAGTGGGGGAATATAAACAAAACAATTTCTTTTTTCTCTCTCTGTCTCTATCTCTGTTGAAAGTACATCAAAACGTGGAAGTAAACTTGTTAGATAAAAAAGGTGAAAAACAAACTGCCATCCTTTTGATATGCTACCGAGCACACAGAAAGTACATACATTCCATTTCTATACGAAAGAGTAATGAAAAACAAATGAAACTTTCCAAATGTGAACAAGGAGAAGAACGGAAGAGACCAGCTGGACAGAAAAAAAGCACTGTAACAGGTGCCTTAATCGGTATAGGAATTGAAATCTTGGGAGATCTATTAGCGTTGCAATACTTGAAGCATGTGCAACTGTGACAAATAACAGCTAGGGAATTGCTGCCTTGGTGTAACGGTTAGAACATCGGAGATCTGGCTGGCCGACCCGTGTTCGATTCCCGGCGAAATAATGATACTTTTTAACTTCACTTTTAAAACAACTTTAATTATAAAGAATTGCTACCTTTAATTTCTTTTGTGTTTTCTAACATCTTACAAACTTCTAGGACAGAAAAATTTGGTTATTTTTTATAAAAAAGAATTCACTTTAACGCCAATAGATGTTCTTTCCCCGGGGTACAATTTCTATACCGATTGAGGGCTGATTTTTATGAAAGCTTGCGTTGCTTGCGATTTGGATAAATACACCCAACTGAAGCACGTGTTTTAAGGCCCCTTATTACGTAAAAATTTTGGTAAACTTTATTTTTATATGGGCCAGTCTAGTAACTTTGGACTTCGGCCCGTCACGATTCGCCTTTAGCTGAGAATAAGAACCGAGAAATGCCCCCTTAAGTGTTAAAATCCACACCCATCCGGCCGGTCCTTATTACGTGTTCTACGTGTAACACGTTTTTCAATTGGTTACTCACCCAAATCGCAAGCAAAGCAAGCAACGCAAGATTTAATGAAAATCAGCCCTGAGTCGTCTGTAGCAGAGTAGGATAAATGCTAGCGGTACGGTTTCCATTTTAATGTACCTATATTGGCCTGCATTGCAATTAAAGTGCAAAGCTACATTGCGACTTTTCCTTGCTAGTGCATCAAAATGTCAATGCCTTATAGCGTTTTACTAGCTAAGTAAGAATTCAAGAAATTAGCTAAGCAGGCATTTTTATCATTGTACGCTATGTATATAAGGTATTAATGTCCCTGTGAACTTTTTTGTAATATTTTTCGCATAAACTGCAAAGTACGCGTGCATACTTAGCTTAGGGGCACCTTTCCTACTCTTTTGAATGCACCTTCATAGACTATCATAGATCGTTAATTCCTACAAAAATGTTACTTTGAATAATATCGATACTATAGGTATATATAACGCACATTTTTAATACTAAGTTACTTTTCAGCACCACAGGACGACTGACAGTTATCCGTGTTCGGTGTTCGAGCATAGAAATTCGCGGTATACATGAGACTAAGGGCTGATTTTCATGAAAGCTTGCGTTGCTTGGGATTTCGGTAAATAGACAATTTAAATACGTTACACGTAGAACACTTAATAGGGTAGAAGAGCCTTAAAACAAATGTTTTAATTAGCTACTCACCCTAATCGTAAGCAACGCAAGCGTTCATGAAAATCAGCCCTAAATAATAAAAAAATACTATAAACCAATATAGAACGTAAACAATATTAAATTTATTAAACATTTTTTTTATGAAACATAACATATTATGGTCAAAAACTTCATTGACATCTTAAACAATGAAAATTAATCATTTCCTGCCATAATGGCATTTCTCGGCAGGTATCACGTGACTTGTGCTGCCATCTGACTAGTAGGCCGGACTGTGTACTATGTACAATAAAGTAAGATTCACTTATTATTTTCTTTGGTGCTGTGTTCATTTTATTGATTTTACAGAGAGTGTTTTAAACAATGACTTCCATCAAAAAACGATATACTGGACTGACTGCAGCCTTTGAAAATGTCATGAATATATGAAGCCAGGAAGCCGAGAGTACACTTAATCTCGTTTGTCCACTTCCAGTCTAAATCGATATGAACCAAATTTTCGGTTTTAACTCAGTTTTTTACGCTTAATAACGCTGTGTGGCCCGTTTTTTTATTTATGTCTTAATTCTGGCAAAAATATGTTAATATTATTTGCAGTATTTTCTATACTATGCAGAGTACGTACTCTTACATGAATAATTCAGGAATTAAGACTTAAATAAAAAAAATCGGGCCACACAACGATAAGAAGCGCATAAAACTGAGTTAGAACTGAAAATTTGTTCCACATTGGATTAGACTGGAAGTGGACAAACGAGTTTAAATATTTGCTCTGGCGTCTATCTTTCAACACTAAATAGTCACTCCAGTATCGTTTACGTAGAGCTCGATGGTTTTAAAATTTCATACTCAACATTACATAAACCTGGACATGAAATAAAGATTTGCTTGTGAAAAACAACGGACTATGGATATTCTTTTATTGCAAGATAATTAGCTAAAGAACAACCAGATGGTAGTACGCTTACCCCAATTTAAAGAAAAATGGCAAAGCATGTTCTTTTCCTGCTGTTTTTAGATGTACCGTAACAAAAAAGGAATCATTTATTTAAATTCCGACACTTGAAAAGTCTTTATTTCTGTATTTAGGTATTATTTGTAAATTCACGGGCATTTGCAATTGTCATTGTTACAGTTCAATGTTAGTAATTTAAAGATTTTTATTTTTAAAGGCCTTTAGGCAACTTTGGCTCAGGCCGAATGGATAACGATGGGATGATTGGTGGAATGAAGAAAGTGGAAGGAAACAAAATAACCCTGAGAAAACGCACGCACACGGCAAACCCACCACAAAACCCGCATGGCACGATGACCCCAAGCACCAGAGGTGAGCGCTCTACCGTTGAGTCACCGTGGCTCTCAGTAATTTAAAGATGAAAGACAGTTTATTTGTATGGGCAGTACAGTACACAGTATGGCTTATACATGCTCTATTTTATACTACATTTATCAGTTGGCTAAATGAATAATTATTTCTTATTATTTTTCCCTCTTTTTGTACAGGATTCAATGGGAGAAGTTCGGCATAAAAATTATGAAATATACCTAAAACTTTAAATAATATCCTGGAATAGTTCGAAGTTATTTCTACAGAGTATATTCAAAAGCGTGTCCCAGAAAGAGCATGACTAGCATATTTCAAAATTACTACGTAATTTGCACATTCTAATAAGTACATATACTAAACCAGAAAATAAATAGGTTTACATAACAGAATATTATAGCAAAAATGTATGCGCAGCATACCGTATTCTTAATGTGGACATGGAAATATTTACATCGTATGCTGCAGGGATTCTGCCTGGTTTTTAGTTTGGGGGGAAAGGTACAGCTACAATTGGGGGAGGGGTGTAAGTAGAGTTCTGCAGAGTTTCTATATATTTTTAACCGTAAGAAATTTTAAGTTACGAGGCTGTGTACTCGAGAATTTTGAGGCTGGCACTCCCATTGGGGAGAGGTTTAGCAGAATCACTGTGAAGGTGTATGCTCAACATATTGCAATAAATATATCCAAAGTCATATTAGCATGGTGTCCCCTGTGGATGAATGGGACGCTAGCTGCCTGGTAATAATAAAAAAAGTCCCAAGTTCGATTCCCGTGGAGACTCAAGTGGTTCCACGTTCACGTTAAACTGTAGGTCTCCTCCTTATGACGTTATTTCCATCAGATGGAAGGCAATGAAAAACTACCATCGGTTCACCGTGCCCAGAGACCTACGGATTAGGATCTGTCTTCAGGCAGAACACCCATCATCATTCCTACCATTGTAAGCATATATTTATACTGTATGATATGTGATAAAACGTTGGTTTATTGAAGATGGGGAAGAGATGTATTTTTCAAATGTACGAGAAAGTAAACTTTTCTTTGTATATAGCTGTAAATGTTTGTTTCAGAGAAATAGATCCTAAGGAAGGAGAGGAGGGAGAAATGGGTGGAGACAGTCTAAAGTAGGTAGGATACCAAAGTTGTCATATTTAGAATCCGTTGTGTGTAACGGAAATGAGACGGAACAGTACGTTGCCCCAAGCAACCAAAAGAGAATTCTCTGTAAAATTGGCAATTTGTACAAAAATGTTTACTTGTACGTTCTCAAACTATGTTATTTGTTGCATTCCTGTCCCAAATGAAGTTTTGACGACGCAGAGACGTAAATAACACAGAAAAGGAAATACGTGGGAAACATGACCTCTTGCGACTTTAGTAAGCAATATGGAAAAATTGCTAGAAGGGGCAACAAAAAAATATTGCTACATGAAACAAAAATGTATGCAACGAAGGAAAGACAATCCTCCTTATGAACAGGAAGTTGAAATTACTGAAAGTACTTTCGTAAACGTGAGAGGGGACAATTTACATGTAAACTAAAAATAACTACATTGTGTATGTTTCTTAAGCTTTTTTACTGTTGTTAATTGGGAGCTTCCTTTCTTCAAGGACATGAGAAAATAAGAGACAGAACAATAATGAAGTAACATAGTAATTCTTCATGACTTACTAGTAATGTGTACAGTACATCGCTGTCAGAAATAATAGTCAATAATCTTTGTATGACTTATTTGTTATGTAAAGTGGCTAGACGTATTCCGTTCGATGTCTCTTTTAAGAGTTGTCTTCACTTCTTTTTAAAAGTAAATAAATAAATAAAAATAAATGTCAATCTTTTAAACAAGCAGAGAAGGTGAAACGAAGATAGAAACACTTTTCGTTTATGTCTGTAACATCCTCAACATATAATATAAATTACAGTACTCATTGCGTCAGCCACAATAGAGCTTCGAAGAACATCCTATATACAGAACCAAAGATGATCGTAAATTTGACCCTTACGGAAAGACGTGCAAGCTTGTGCAAGTAGCGACACCAGCAGTTCACAAACAGGAAATGTATATCAGAAGAGGTCGGGAGAGTAAATTTACTCCATTAGGTTTCACCCTTGTATCTTTCTGTCTATGAAAACCAATTAATCGTACGCTACGGCTAAGAGCACACAAGAAAAGCAAGTTAAAGCCAAGCAGAGATTCTGGTCTAGTCGTGTCCTAGTGTCACGCTCAACAAACATATTTAAATGATTGCATGCACAACTGACGAACAGAGCGAAGCGGAGAGGATCATACTAGGAACGAGCACGTGTATCCGGCCGGATCCTAATGGACCCGATTATAGATAATATTGGAATCTGCTACCTGGATCTGGATCTTGAAACTGAGGAACAGTAACCATATCTTGGAACCGAGGATTCGTATTTTGGAACCGGGTACCCGGATCCTGATCCTGAAACTGGGGATCAGTAACCAACTAACCATATCTTGGAACCGAGGGTCAGGATCTTGGAATCGAGGATCATGATCCGGATAATGGAATCGGTACCTGGATCCAGATCCTGAAACTTGGAAACCTGTACCTGGATCTTGGAACCGGATTCGATTCTTGGTTCCTTTAGAATCTGGTTCCGCCCAACCCTAGAACACACAGAAGAATGTGCCATTGGTAGGTCAATAGCACTAAAGCAGTATTAGACAAAATTCTGATTCGCCTCAATGTGCTTTGTTTACTATGTAGCTAGCCCAAGACAAAGGAAAGAGCAAGATTGGGAAGTATGGAGAGGGCTAACTATCGCGTGAACGACCTAGCGAACACCAGACGATCATTCGAAGTACTTGTCCAAGTATAGGTCTATAGATAGCTATTGATGTCGCGTGTATATAGAAGTCACAAGTTTACACTTGTGAGGGAATCTTGATAGAGCGGAATTTATTTCCTGAGGTGAAGGTCATGTTTTATGTTTACTAACGATTTATCAGCTAAACGCATGTTCCTTGAAACAGCAAGCAGCTGCTATCCTTTTCATCTCTGTGACCTTATGACCTCAACACGATCTCTTTATTTCCATTAACAGCTTAAAAACTGTAAAGATGTACCACATAATAATTCAAAAACGGTGTTATATACATATACACAGAGTGTTCCAAAAATGTGGTACACACTCTTTTATTCCATAGTTTTGAAGTGTACACTGTAAATGCATTTTTCTCAAACTTTAAGATCATATTTGGTACCGTACACATCAAATATGCCAATTTTCTTTATCTTTTCGCGAACGTCTTAACCTTGCGACACTGAACACTTTCTGCACACTTTTCCACACTGTTACAGTTTATCAAATAGCCGTTCTGATACCGTAGGAAAACAGTAAAATAGTTTGCGGAACCGGGAATCGAACTGTTAAGGTGAATGCATATTGCTTTTAAGCAACTGAGCTAGGAATAATAGAGTAATTTCGTCAATTTTCGCAGTATGTAATCGGAATAAAACTTCTTGTACACATCACTTACACTTCTTATAAGAAACCGAAGAGGTCTAATTATGCTCAATGTAGGGCCACTATCCAAAATGGCGAGACAGTAGGAGGTTCGTACGCGTTTTCAAAAGGATAAGATGCATTTTACTAATGAGCGAGTGAAATTCAATCGTGTTCTTGCACTGCGCTGGATTGGCCGTGCTACACAGGACGACAACAACCTGCCACGGTCAACCCATTCGCCAGACCTCATACCATGCTATCTTTCTCCCCTTTAGGAGTTCGTTACAGACATAGTTTAGGTATCAGCATTACCCACGTTCTTGCAGGACCTTCTAAGTCGGATTAACACATGTCCGGCCATAACACCAAATATGCTTCGTTATAAGTATGCCAGGAAGTGGACTACCGTGTGGATGTGTGTCGCGTGACCAAAAAGGAACACATTGAAGGGCTACGAATATGAAACTTAGACAGTTGCAAAGTTACATTCGAGTAAGGTAATAAATACCTAGTATATTCATTTACAAAATCTTTACCGAGCGGCCGTAACTCAGTTGGTAGAACGATGAATTAACAAACGGGAGATCCTGGCAATGATCCCAGTGGCAACCTATTCTGACTGAAGCTTTTCCAGTGGGTTTTCCCTCAGTTACATCAGGCAAATGGTTGGATGGTTCCTTCAGAACTACGCCCTGGATGACTAGCTTCCTACCTCAGTCCAGACTGAGTCAGAGTTGCCTAAAGGACAAATCATCATCTGCCGAAAGCGGCAGGTCCTTCAAGGGAAGCTAAGTCCTCTCCATTCATCACGATCTTCCGCTTTCCTTTTTATTTCATCATACGATTTATCTTCCTTAGTATTGTCAAGGAGTTGGATTAATATTCTTCCTCTTCTTCTCTTTGCCTTAATATCTTCAATGGCACCCCTCAGTACACAATCTCTGCGTAGCTGATGACTTAATCAGTTTCTCTTCTTTGTTGTCTCCAGGACTGTTCGTCTCTCACCTACTCTATTCACCACTTCTTTATTTCTTATGTATCCAGGTCATTTTCCCTCTTCTTCTCCATATCCACATTTCAAAAGCTTCCAATTTACTTTCTTCTGTCCTCTTTCCATCCTTTTCTGAATATCATGTATTTTACAGTACAGTGAAAAAATAATGTTAAAAAAAATGCAGTTCTTTAAAACTGTGAAAAGAAGAAGCCATCGTAAAGAAACCAAGTCATTCTTTTTTTTATTATAAACGAGTTGACAAAGAGAGAGTATAATACCTCTATCTATAGCAACAGAAGACAGGCCACGCTTACTGGAAGGTATGCAAGTATTAATGAATATTTTATTTTTGGTAGATCACATGTCCTGTTTTTCTTGTGGTCTAAATCCAAAACTGTGTGGGTTGTTAAATGGAAAAACAAAACGTCTTTCTTCGTCGTTCCTTTTTATATTATAGAAGACAACAAAACAAGGCCATTTACAAGGTTCACTTTCTTTTTAAGCTTGTAGCGAAGAGCTAACGTGGGTGATTATGTAAGATCATTTGTGCAAGAACCCAACCATATATATCTGCATACTGTGTTGTCGTTTTACGATTCCATTAACGTCTTCGACAGGTAATTTGCTCATTACCTAATGTCACCAACTCAGTCTTCGAGTACTCGGCACTTTCTCCCATTAGGCAGAGGGCTCTTCTCTACTTGAGTGTATTCCATATCCACATGCACACATGATATATGTATGTTTAATGAGTGCATGGGTTGTATAAGTTAATATATGCACATTATGTTGTGGTGAGTTTTTGGCTTTTTGTCAAATTAGTTTGGCTTAAACTCAAGTTTCCTATATCGTAATTTCTTCTGTTTTCATTTCTTTCTTTCAAATCCCTGGTTTGGCACATTTTTATTCTTCACTTATATTTGCTTGTGTGTATGTGTGAGGGGGTGTGCGAGAGAGAGACAAGGGGTGAGGGGAAGGAAATCTTTTCAGGGAAACAAAATGGCAACTGCCAGCGGAGTATTCCAAACCTATTCAACGAATATATTAATGTTTACGAATAAATTATTGTTTCATTATTTACAACAAGTTCTCTGGAAGTTTTTAATCCCCTCAACAGCCAATCACTGTATACTCAGATTCAATCCGATACAATCCAGTTATGAAAGAATCTTAACGATGTAAATCACCTCGCCATCTTGCCATATTTTTCATTAATTTATATGCGACGTGTTTTAGCTCATCTTATGTCTCCCAGAAGCGTAATTTTTAACTTCTGTTATCGCCTAGTTTTTCTTCATATTTATAATAACTTACGATGTGTTATAAAAATGCATTATTATTTATACAACCCATATATAATTTCCCATTTACATATTGTGTTTTCAATAGTTAATTACTAATATTACATTACGCTAATATATTTGAAGGAACTTCACATTTACAAAACAATAGGCGTGAAAAGAACCACCAAGACAAGTTACGTGAAAGCAGAACTTGAATCTTCCACTTCTGAGAGACAGAAAACGAGTAAAATAATTCCCATAGAAATCAATGAAAAGGGCATACTAAGATGGCGTGGTGATCTACTCCGTTAACAATCGAAATGTTTAATTTAAATCTGCATTGAAGAACGGTTCAGTGTTGTTCTACCGTGTGCATTTCTATTGGTCTTCGAATACTTTGGTGGTCTTTGCTCTTAACTAGTTTTTACATAGCTATTGTAATATGTTCTAGGAGAAGGTGACCAATTATGAATCACTACAAGTGGGAACAGTATTGCTTAAGTGGGTACATCTAAATGCTGTATCCCATTCCAAAATTCTTCAATGTTAAATTAGTAGATTAACCTACATAACTTAGTTTCATTTCGTTTCCTCCAGTCAGACCGAACCCCTAACCTCCTCTTTCTCGAAATAAATACCACACTCACTCTTGGCGGATTTCTTTTCAGAAGACTAATTTTAGTAAGTATCAACTTTGCGCTTTGGACGTGATGCAAAATTATATTTAAAGAAAAGAAACACTCCTTCACTATCAGTTGATACACTACAATTATACATAGTTTAATTGCTTTTTGTGTGGTATCAGTGGAAATGGTCCCGACGATTGCTGAGACAGTACTTGTGGTTGAAACCTACGCACGGCACAAGTCGTTAAAAAAATGTACAGAACGGTTTACGGAGAAATATAAGAAACCTGCGCCTGTCGAATCATTTACCTACAAGTGGCGATCCACAGGGTATGTCCTGAATCTGAAGAGGGTCTATCCGAAGAGACTACACATACTACCAAAAGTGGCGGATGTCACAGCGCGCATTACGACAAACCCACAGAAGTGAAGCAGAAAAGTGACACAGTAAGCAAGGTCCTCATCTTCTCACCAGGGTTGGTAAAAAACAGTTTTATTTTTGTTTAAATACTTTGCTTTATTTATTTATATTATATATGGATAGAAATGTTTGTTTCACCTTAATGTCCTTATGCAGCATCGGGGTTATGAAGGACGGAACATACAGCTTAAAGTGGAATCCGAACCACTACTCGGTTTGCACCTGGACTCGAACTCGGGACCCCTTGATCACAAATGCGATGAGTCTACCGACTCATCCACGGAGGACACCTGACAGAAATACGTTGCATCGATCTTGCATACTTGTGAATATAATTATTAAGAGTCACTTCAGAAGAACCAAAAGATACACAACTGCACACGTTAAGCCACTGTACAGAGTTACACTAACTAACTAATGCTATGGCTTACGGAACTCGCAAGTTCATCGCCGCAGTAAACAAACGTTCGTCATTGGATTCTATCCTGGGCAACATCAAGCCAGTTTTCATCACGAACACCTACTTCTCGACTTATACACACTATTAAAAAATGGACAATTTCTAAAGACTACAGAGTACAGATCTAATTTAGTCCAAGCTAGTTCACTTAGTCATAAATACATAGACTTCAATTTCAGGGTTTGAAAAAAAAAACGGGTATTAAAAAAAACTGGGCCTATGCGGGTTTTATTGTTTTTTCTGGTTTAATTAGTTTCTTTTTTTTTGGGGGGGGGGGTTAGAAATAAAATGGGAACGCATGTAAATGTACAGTAGTGTACAGACCTCAGTAGGTAACGGTGTGTCACTACTGTGGAATCGGGGCCTCTGAACGTACCTGTTCTGTATGGGAGTAACCTCATCTCAAGGTATGTGCACTGGATTCAAGCCGCGGCGTGGTTCGGAGCCCAAGATAATTATCATTCATAAGTGAGACTGAGGAAACTGAGAGAGAACTCCATTTGGGATGGTGCCACTGGTCCGCCTGAGCAGGGTGTGATTTAAAAAAAAATTAAGGCTTTAGGCAACTTTGGCCCAGGTCGAATGGATAATGATGGGAAAATTGGTGGAATGAGGAAAGTGGGAGGAAACGGGAGAAACTTGAGAAAACCCATGCACACGATCTTTGTTCACCCCAAAGGCCACATAGCACAATCCGCGATCGAACAAAGGACCTCACGCACCAGAGGTAAGCACTCTACCACTGAGCCACCGCAGCCCGACCGGAACTTCGGAACTAGAACTGCTGCTCAACCTTCCCAGTGTCATTTGGACGTCCGGAACCCCAACCACCAGACCAGAACAGACGATGTACCCAGTCCTTGTGGTCCGGGCGCTAACGTCGTGGATTTCGGATCGGCAATGGGTAGGCATGTGGGTTCGAACCCAATGGCCAACTATTCTGATTGAGGTTTTCCAGGGATTCCCATCAGTTTCACCAGGTAAATGCTGGAATGAAGAAGCGAACCTTAACATAGGCCCTGACTAAACTCGAATTCTTCCTTGTATTTCAATATCACAAAGTGTTGTAGATTTTAGGTAGCAATATTATTCTAGAGTTACAATGACAGTCGTGATTGCATTCTAACGATCTAAAATGTAATGGTTTTCATTATTACGCGATTCTGTGAAATGCCTTCATTCAAGT
>JAGDQP010039781.1:0-17573 GCA_022664845.1 Lepisma saccharinum | reverse complement strand
TAAGGTATGGGGAGGTGCGGCACTTGTGATTTGGAGGAGTAGCGACGATTGTTGATGCAGATTGATAGAGGTGTTTCTGTTTCGCCAACGTAGAAAGCGAAATATAGGTTACAGAGTATAAATGAGGTTGGAAGGTATGCAACTGCCGGAGTACCGGAAAGAGTATGTTTTGTGAGTGACAGGATGTACGAAGGTCAGTCTGGCATCAAAGATAGGACAGGTTCTGCAGCGAGGTCTATTGCACTTGGCATGTTTCGGGGTAGGGGACGCGACTGGTCCTATTCTGGTGAGAACTGTGTTGAGATTCGGAGGTCTGCGGTAGACAATTTTGGGACACCACGGGAAAACTCTCAGTTTCAGGTGACGTAATGAGTATGGGGTGCGCCAGTTTGTGGAGCTATTGCAGGGCCTGAAGGCTAGGGTGGTACTGGGTGAGAAGATTGGAAGCGGAGGGAGCTACACGAGGAGTTCGGTGGGAGTTAGGGTGATTTCTGGCACGGTCCAGTTGTTTGCGGATGAGGTGTTGGAATATCCACGGTCAGTGAAAGCTGAGGAGAGGATACTGAAATAATTTTCAACTAGGTCATCAGAGAAGCAGATGCGGGAGTGCCGGACAGCAAGAGCGTACGGGAGAGATTGTTTGGTATGGTATGGATGGGAGCTGTTGAAATGCATACTGCTAGTAGGTTTGATGTGAACGCCTGTCTCAAGTCAACTGTTCTTGAGCCAGACATCCACATCAAGGAAAGTTATGGTTCCCCGAAGAAGGACCAAGTGAATTTGACGGGAAAGACGCAGTTGAGGTTTTGCAGAATGTTTCCAGTGACTCTTGTCCGTAGGTCCAGATCAAGAAAATATCGTCGATATAGCGAAAACCAGATGAAAGGTTTGAGATGTGTGAAGTTGAGGTATTAGGTCTCCAGGCGTATGAAGGGGCCATGCGAGTGCCCATGGCTGTGCCTTTGATTTGCAGGAAATTATGGTTTTGAAAGGTGAAACTGTCATGGTGAGGACAAACTGGGCTAGTTGACGCAGAAATGGTATGCTAGATTTAGGGCAGCGAGACCACGAATGTGAGGAATGTTGGTATACAGTGGCGTCATGTCGGCTGTAACTAAGATAGTGTCAAGTGGGAGACGATCAGAGATAGAATGTGTTGTGGAGAGGAAGTGGTTGGTCTCCTTGATGTACATCTAGACAAACGGTTGGAGACGGTGGTCAAGGAAGGCGGAGATTTTTTCAGTGGAAGAGCCAATACTGGAAACGATGGGATGCCGGGATTACGAAGTTTATGGACTTTGGGAAGTAAATAAAATTTAGGAGTTCTGTGATTGTCAGGACGGACTGTTGAGACAGCCCCTCATGGGGTCCATGCGCTTGGAGGTAGATGCGGATCTTTTTAAGGAAAAATTGGGTGGGGTCACCCCAGAGGGGACGGTGCAAGGTAGGATCGGAAAGTTGTTTGAGGGCTTCGGATTGGTAGTCCGAGTAATTCGTGACTACCGCGGTGATCCCTTCTCAGCTGGGTGGATAATGATAGTCGGTGTTACATATATACGTATAAGATGGTAACAAGAGTAGAAAAAAGGATACATACATAGCAGAATACTGAGACAGGTGTACAAGAACTTCACAAACACAGTAAAAATGCGGCAACGTTTCGCAAAAGCGTTTTCACATGGTAGCAGAGTACAAGGATACTTACATGGTAGATTCTTGAGACAGGTGTACAATAACATCACAAACACAATAGAAAAGCAGTACGTTTCGCAAAAGCGTTTTCAACCGGTAGGAGAGAAAATGAACAGAGCGGACAGGTGTTAAGAAAACACCATAATGTAAACAGATACAGGGTGACAGTGTGACCAGGTTATGGAGGCGGGAAAATAACTAGATGGCACGGAGAAAACTCCAAATGGAGAAGAAAGTGCAAAGGTTACTAGAAGCAGGTAAGGGGTTACCTGAAGGAATAAGAGGGTACAGAATCAGAGAAGAGAGGGAAATAATAATAATAATAATAATAAAGATAAAGAGGAGAACAAAGAAACAATATAGAAAAATAGAATAGAAGTGCAACAGACGGAACAAAGAAGAGAAAGGAAAATGTCCTGCAGGGAGTTATAGGAAGTTGAGGCCGGGTTCATGGTTGACGAAAAGGATAGAGATGTACGTCTGCTCCCATCTCTTTCGTACTGTGGCAGATGAGTCAGGACTCAGGATTTTGACTCTAAAGGTTTCGTCAAAGGTGCAGCCGTGATACGAAATGTGTTCAGGTATGGAGAGGTGCGGAAGTTGAGATCTGGAGGAGTAGCGATGGTTGTTGATGCAGAATGTTAAGAGCAGCTTGGGTTTCACCAACGTACAAGGCGGAACATAGGTTACTGAGTAGGAGATAAACAAGGTTGGAAGATATGCCACTGCCTATCCTTTACCTTGTCCTTTGGTTACACGCCTTCAGACAGGCGGGCAAATTATTACTACTGGTGGTCAGTGGTTTACAACTTTTCTCTAGTTGCTTCAGGCAGGCGGACCAAGGCTATTAACCCATCCTAAGGCAACTAAACGCCTTCAGCTAGGCGGTAGTTGTTTCCTTGCTTCTTCACGCCTTCAGACAGGCGGGAAGGGGTACTTATCCATCCTTGGTGTACTGCACGCCTTCAGGGAGGCGAGCGTATACTCTGTGCCAGGTTCTCAAGTGCCTTCAGACAGGCATAATGGGGCCTTCAACCCATCCTAACAACGGTTGCACGCCTTCAGACAGGCGGGCGGTCGTTTGACTTGCTCTTGTACGCCTTCAGGTAGGCAGGCGTATACTACTCATCCTCTCATTTGAAGTTTCTTTTCCGTATGCCTTCATGTACTACTAATTAAGATTTGACTTTCAGCAATGGTGGTTAGCGTTCGGTAATCCCACACCGAGAAGTCGTGGCGGAATACTGAGTGAAAGGCATCCATTAGATCATCTTCTGGGTCATTACATATTTGGCTCCGAGCGTTTGGGGCTTTATCAGAAGGTGATAGATCTCTCCGGGACTTAACAGTAGTATGGCGTAAATTTTGATGGAAGATGTGGAAATCTTCTACGTCTTTTATATCAAGATCGTCGCCAAGAATCAAGATAAAGTTACAAGAACTCAATAATGCCAATATCTCTATTTTACATTTTTGAGGACAAGGATGCTTTTGGAAATGGACTATACAAAATCGGCATCTGATTAATTTCCGTTCTAGACGAACTAGGGATTCTATAGTGGCTCAAGAAGATGATCCTTACCATTACAAAGCCACTGTCGGCCTGAAGTGGTTTGCGCCACATCCGGAGCCTACCGTCGGCCTGAAACAACTGGAACCGAGACTCGTCTGACCACCTATCAGTCGCTAGCAGTCAAAAGTTCAGGACGATACCGTAGCTCTAATGTTAACAACAGTGTTAATGTGAGTTGGAACTTGGAAGTCCGCAAAGCCCATGGATCTCAAGTGTGCCATTAGTCCTGTTTGATGTGGTTCCAGTACCTCCCTGGTTGCAGTTCGACCTCACCTGAACTAATGTGTCCCGTCGGTTAGTCACTACAATTCGAACGTCAACAACCACTTTAATCAATCGGCTAACTCGAGCTAATACCAATTCTGACTGGGAAATGCTGCCTAACTGATCGCAGGCAAGCTGCTCTGGGTGTGATGACATCTTCTAGTGCTTTTGCTTATTACCACGTGCAAACCAGCGATAAACGTCCTAGTCCCTGGCTAAGGAACAATTATTACATAAGTTACGTTATCCCTTTTTTCTACATTGTACTAGGCTCTTCGGTTTATATCTTCCTGACAGCATCTATTCTTGTCACACATAGTATTCAAACGTTTTCTGTTTGTTTTTGTAAGCCTAATTCCTAACACGTTTCTGTCGTTATGTATATTGGTGTTCAGTTGAGAAAAGCACATTAGTGAAACAAACTAAAAATAAAAGGCACATAAAAAATTTGGCAATATAGACCCATGAACCTAACAAGCATGATTTAAAACCACAATGAAAAGTATTTCTTAAAACTAAGCCACTTACACTTCGATCAGTGTCATCAGAACTAGCACTGCTACTGCAAGTTGTGCTGCTGTTACTGTCTTCATAACGGAGTAATTTAATACGGCGTCTATTTCTTGCTCGTCTGAAATTAGAAACAAACAAATGAGAAAGAAAAAGCTTACATATTAAGACGTACTTTGGGTATATGGATAGGTATTATGGTAGAATGTAATTTTCTAAAGCCTGGATTATTCTAATCATTGTTATTTACAGTCGTCAAACTGGTTTCTTTGAAGAAAATTGTATCTTCTGCTTTACAAAAGTTCTGTACTCTCGTCATAGGTGATTGGGAGAGAAGAGTATAAAGCATTCGTGAATGGATAGAACCAAACAACCTTTAAATTCATACTATTTGGGAAGTTAGCAAAAACTAAAGAAGATATTTAAAAACAGTACTCTGGATTAGACTTCCGCATTATCATAGAATAACCAATAAACTGGATAACATATTCAGAAACAACCGAGTAGATCTGGTAAATAGTTTTACTTGGAAATGTGTAAAAGGATTTCACACTCACTGTATAAAAGTTATAACATTTAAGGAAATGACGTATTGGATCACTTGCGATTGCAGAATCCAGTCACATTATTATGTCCCCCCCCCCTTCCCCCGCCACACACACACATATGCACACGCACCGCAAACTTAGAATAATTGATATTCTGCATCCGAGAATATATAACTGCCTTTATCCTGGACTAAGTACACAACCTATCAGACCTGAAAAAAGGTACGATTATCGGCTATTATTATTAGGCCATTTCCAAAGTAGATGACTTTTTGAAATGCTCACGTGCTGTATTGGTACAGTTATGATAGAAGTTTTGACCCGTGTCTTTAGAGAATGTTTATCATATTTGCAGAGATGTCCCTCCTGTGTGTACCATCTATGAATATTAAGATTAATAATTCCCACTGGGTTACAGAAATCTCTCTCCCCAGGATAAAACGAGGAAATGTGTTACTGCTGTTTATCTGGCTGCCGCAAATAACCGTGGAACCACCAGAAAGTTCTCCAACACGACATTGCAGCGAACGCTTGGTGACAACACCTATGCTGAGAGCTGTTAATGGCAAATGGAAAAAAAACCTCAACTTGCACATCAATATCGGTTGCTTACCCTGGCAGGGAAACCTCACAGAAAAGACGCTAGAGTACACTGTTGCAGAAAGCATTATTATCTGAGGGAATGTTTTAGTAGTAGTAGTAGCATTAATAATAATGATGATGATGATGACAACGACGACGACGACGATGATGATGATGATGATTTCACCCCACTGATTAAATATAAATCCAGTATTTTTTTTACAATCCAATGTGATAGCAGTAAGATGCTCTTGGATTTAATCTTATCATCAAATATCACTCCCAAATCCTTAACCGTGTGAGCTTTCACTATATTATCTGACCTTAATGTATATTTACTAACCATATAATTGGTTTTATGAGTACAACTTACAACGTTTGTCTTAGTAGTATTACCTTGCATTTTGTTATGCTTACACCAATTTTCTACGTTATTGATATCCACTTGCATTTTTTGAATGTCTGTACTGTTTTTACCCTTCCATAAGTCGTCGGCATAGAGAATGGGGTTGCATAAGAAACCGTGGTACATAGATCGTTAACAATGGAACCGAAGAGGAGCCCTGAGGTATATCATTTCTTATTATTTCTGTAGAAGAATACGTTTTGTTACGCTTGACCTGAAAAGTTCTGTTACGCAAATAACTGGAAAACAATTTTACGTAAATTAGTGACAGTCCCACCTTGCTCAACTTTGCGAGCAATATAGTGATTAATCATATCAAAGGCTTAGGAACAATCAAAATATATTACGTCGCATTGCTCCTTTCTTTGTATGCACCCTTGTATGTAATGAGTAGCCTGATTCAGGTTTGTAACTATAGATTTATTTGCCATGTTGATTGTCATGAAACACATGATTAATAAGGTTAAATTTAAGATGTTCTTCTACAATTGACTCGAAAACTCTTGCAAATCCATCCAGGTCTATAGTTTCAATATTTAACTTACCTTTGTGTATAGGCATTATTAAAGCTTTCTTCCATATTTCTTGGTACTGACCTAGTTCTAAGGATTTATTAAAGAGCCCTTCTAACACTGGGGCTAAATAATTGCTGCAAGCGTTTATAATATAGTTGGAAATATTGTCAGATCCAATAGCCGATCTTGCCTTCAATTTCCGTATGGCTTTTATTACATCTATCGAGGATATTCTCGGTATACCTATTGTGTTACAGTGCGGTACTTGAGTGTAATCAATATCATAGCTGTCCCTATTAAGAGTAAAGTTTTATAAGAAATAATTTTTAAATGCTTCAGCTACTACTGAAGTATCTCTAGTGAATTTATCATCAATAATTATTGACTTAACACCCTTGTCTCGTTTACTCTTATTGTATTGTGCCCAAAAGAACCTTGGATTACCTCTTGGGCTATTTTCTAATTTCTTGAAGTAATTATTTATTGCTTCTCTGTACTCTTTCTTAACCTGTTGTCTTAGCAAAGTACAATTAGTATACCAAACCATTTCGCCTGTTTTTTTATATTTTAAAAAATACTTGGATTTTTTGTTAATTAATCTTTTTAAATGTTGAGTCATCCAAGGATCACGGTGTTCATGTCTAAAGTCAAAGTTTTTTTACCCTTTTTGGAATATTATTTTTCAAAGCTGTTATTTATATGTGGGTAGAGACTGTTAATACACCCTTGTACTTTAGTAGAATTGTCAAATCTAAAATTTTTGCTAAGTGATGGTCCTGTACAATATTATCAAAATCAGCTTCGTAAAAACAATATTATGGATTAGAGGTAACATTATTTACATTTATTTCACCATTGTGGGATTCCGATGATTTTAAGACATAAACAAAAGAGGGATGGCAGTTTTCTGCTTTAATTAAAGGGTGTACCCTTGTATATATTTCCCTTGATTGTATATTAGTGAGCAATACATCCAATACCTTAGCTCGATGATTCTGCGAATACGAGTCATTCAGCTAGGTTACATTTAATACTAATGAAAGGTCTATTAATGCTTCAGCTGTTTTCCTTATGTAAACATTATTAGTGAAAATGCTTCCGGTGGACCAGTCAATTCCCGGAACGTTTAGATACCCTAAAAACCTTACTTTTTTATCTACAAATTTCGACAAAAACCAGGTACAGTAGCTCTGAAACAGATTTGTAGTTAAAATCAGGACCAAAATAGTGTAACGCTAGTAATGTAGACTGAATTCCAGGACCAGATAAATAACCCATATATTCTTAAAGGGGATGTTGATTTCTTGAAATATAATTTTTTAAAGTTGAGTAAAATATACTCTGTCTTTTCTAAACCAAGATTTACATATTGCAATTTCATCGTAATCATTACAATTCACTTCCATTACAACGTCCTTGAATTTTGTATTGAGTCCATGTACATTCTGAAAGTACAAGCCGATGTATTTGCTACCCATGGTGAGTATTTATTGATACGTGGGATTCCCTTGTATCAATTTCTATAGTTGTTAGCTGGACTTTTCACCATTGTATCCTCTGGAGAGAGAGCAATTGGAACGGAGGTTTCTGACTCCGGATTTTCAGTTTCAGAAATACCTTTTTCACGTTATTTACCTAAATATTGTGTAAAGATTATTCCATCTGGCCAAAAATTTGGGTTGGCAATTTGTGTAGCGTTCAAAAGAATATAAAATGAAGCGTAACCAGGATACCGGGTTTTCAATTTAACACATTTACGAGGTTATAGGTTTACATTTTTTCTATATATCCGATGATGTATTTATATGTAACATTTTCTTCAAATCTCGTTACAACTAACGTCTTAGAACTAGTTTCTTGCACATTGACCTTTAATTTGTCAGTTTCCTTCACCCTTTTTTCGAGCGCTGCCCTAGCCTTATTATTTGACAACTACCCTTGTTTAGCATAACCATGATTCGGTAATCCAATTCCCTTCTGCCTTTTATTATTCACCGTGTTCCAGTTAATACAGGTGAAACCTCTTCAGCGGTAGCATTCTGCACCCTAGTCACACTCGTGGGTTCCGGTATAATAATAGAGGAACCGTTAGTTTGGTGTTGCACCGTCTTGCCCATTGGAAGTGATCGATCCTCAGTAATTCTCTGCTGCGGGAAAGAAACTAGACCTGACGTTTTCCGCTGTCTTATTGTTAGCGCTCATACCTTTATGCCCCTGTAGTTGTTGAGTTGGTTCTACCCATATCACTTCCGCTTATCGATATCTCTTCGCTTATTATTATTATTTTAGATCTCCCACTCATTATAGATTTTGTTAATCTTTAGCTTAAAATGAAAACCATAGTATACATTGATTTCATACATGCTGAATTTATGTGTAATTTTCAAGTTTTAAAAGACTCACTTTCCACGCTGAACGACGTTGTCGCTACTGGAAGAACTGCTTCCTTTCCTCTCTCTCTTCTTATTTCTTTTCCTCTTTGTTTCCCTTAGTGTAGAACTTAAACTACTTTCATCAGCTGATTCCCTATTACTTTTATTGCTGTAACACAAAACGCAATTGCAGTATTAAAATACACTTTACAAAAGTACTTACTTTGTCATAAACATATTATTATTTCTCTGAAATTTTTTCAATGTTTCAGATATTTACTATAATATTCAAACTTACACACACCTTAGCCCCGAATTATTTCAATGAAAATAAATATCCTTATTGAAACTTTTTCTTAAGAACATTGTGTATACCACACTTTATTGTATGTCTTGGTATATTTTGATAAATGTTTTGTGAAAGTATATGGCAGGACAGGGTTGATGTAGTCACCTGCCTCGTTATTCATTTTATCTAAAATTAACTATATATATATATATATATATATATATATATATAGTTTTCTCTGCATTTTCAACACTTTTCCTTCCACAATCATATCCCGAACTTACAGGCTGTACAGTTGTCAATTGTTGCACACGCCATACAGCAGTCAACTATTCTCCAAACGATGAGTGTCCGCTATGTGTCGCTACTGTCGTCCTAGTTTTTGTTCTATCTACGTGTGTGCATCTCTCCTCCTCTACAGCAAGTCTACGGTATTAATACCAAAATATAGCAAGTACCCTACATATTAGTGTTTAACTGTATGCTCGCCTATGGAAAAAGAGCTGTAAGTATATTGCTTTCTTCTTATCATAAATTTACCTTAAACTGCCTTTCCGTATTTCCGTTGTGCTAGTGGTATATATATATATATATATATATATAATAAATCACAGCCATATTCAATCCACTAGTGGATGAGGCCTCTCCCCGAAGGGAGGAGTTGGTCTACTGCTCCCACGCTGACCAGACGGGTTGGGAGAGGAGAGCCGAAGCTCTCACTGTGATCACCACTGTCTTTTATTCACAGCAGCTCCCCAATTGTCCTCACGATGCTGGGTCAACACCGAAATATTTGAGCCCCCACCGGGAATCGAACCCGGGATCGCTCGCATTGAAGTCGAGCGCGCTACCGACTAGGCTACGCAGGAGCTCATATATATATATATATATATATATATACACGCATTTTACATTGTCATTTTTTTTGTACGAAAATAATCCATATCTCCGAATTGTTGAGTTATCCATTTCTATTGTATTTTTACCTAATTGAACATTTCTAGAATAGCTGAATGAATTCCGTGTTGTCCAGTTCACTTAGTCCATTTCTGACAAAAGGGTCACATTTCTTGACGTGGACATCACTTTAGAAAACAACATCCTCACCACTTCTGTTCACATAAATCCCACCAACCATATACAGTATTTACACTACTCAGGTTCCCATTTTTACCACACCAACAAAACAATTCCTTTTTCCTTGCCCTCAGACGACCACCTCTGCTGCTGAAACTTACAAACAACGCCTCTCGGAGGCTCTAGTCAACCGAGGCTACCCTTCTAACCTTGTAACCAAACAGATCCGCTGTGCATACTCACACACTCAACCTACTAAAAAATCCAACCCACAGGCTCTAATCACCCAGTTCCATCGTAAACTAATCAATGTCAAACAAATTCTACACTCTAATTTCCACATCCTCCAATCCGACCCAGACACAAGATCAATATTCCCCACCAAACCTAGATTAGTATTTAAACATCCAACTAATCTTTGAAACATCTTGGTCCGTTCGAATTCCTCCTTGCCAGCACCCCAAACCGGTGCACAGACAGGCAGAGACCCAGGTGTAAGGTCTGCTCCATTTTCATCACTTCTCCCACAGTCACTATCAATAGTGCTAATGGTCGGTACACCCTCAATCCCAAGGGTACATGCCACGCCCCTAATGTTATATACATCCTATCCTGCAAATTCTGTGATGCCTTTTATGTAGGGGAAACAAGTTGTGCTCTTAACATTCCTATTAATAACCACCGTCACTTCTCTACTATCAACAAACCGGATTCCCCAGTTTCCTTGCACACCGAGTCCCACAATACCAATTTTGATCTATCTTTCCTGGTTGCCATAATCTACATTTACCCCCTACGACCAGCACCTCAACACGCCGTCTGTGGGGGAATGCCTTTATTCATGGTTTGAGCAAGAAAATAAAATCTGGCCTTAACCTTCAGTAACTCTAAGCTTCCAATTTCCTCTGCATTTTTAACACATTTTCATCCACGATCCCACCCTGTACTTACACCTTCTACAGTTATTATTATTTCAAGTTCCGGAAATAGGAACGGCAGTCAGTTGTCCTCTAGTTTTGATGCATTGTCCGCTACGTGTCGCCAGTCTCTTCAAACTTGTACTTTGTGAACACGTGAACTTCACTTGAAAACGTCTATATGCACGAAATATATAGTGACTTTTTATATGTGAATACGAAACTAGAAGCTGTAAGTGTTTTCCTTCATTTTTCTTAAATTTCCCTTATACATATTTAAGGTAAATTTATGGTAAAAAGTAAGGAAGATAATTACCGCGTATTTGTTCCGCAGAAAAATAAACACACACACGTAGACAACACTAATTTTCACATCGTTTTTTGCTATCTACGTAATACTTTTGTTCTACCCACGTGTGTGCGTTTCACTTTCTCTACAGCAAGTCTACGTTATTAATACCAAAATATTTAGAAAAAAACTATGTGAAAATTAGTGTTGTGTACGCATGTGTGTTTATTTTTCTACGGAACAAATACGCTGTATCTTCCTTACTCTTATCATAAATTTACCTTAAATTGCCCTTTCGGCTTTCCTCTGTATTAGTGATATATATTTATTAGTATTAGTGTTATACAGTATATATAACATGATAAAAAAGGTAGAAAAAAAGGAACTTCACAAATATAATAGAAAAGCTGCTACGTTTCGCAAAAGCGTTTTCATATGACAGGAGAGAAAATGGACAGTGCGCACAGGTACGGGACTAGTGTGCTAAGACGACGCCATTTGTCAACTGATGCTGGGTAACAGTGTGGCCAGATTATGGAGGCGGAAAAATGACTAGATGGGTCGTAGAAAGCACCAAATGGAGAAGAAAGTGCGAAGGTAACTAGGAGCAGGTAAGGGGCTTCCTTAAGGAATAAGAGGGTGAAGAATCAGAGGGGAGGGGAAATAATAAATTAAAAATAATGAAGATGAAGGGGAAAGGGAGAACAAAGAAACAATACTGAAAAAAAAAAGGTAACAGGAAACGGAGCGAAGAAGAGAAAGGAAGAAGAAAACGACACTGCGCTGTAGTTACAGGCAGTTGAGGCCGGGTTCATGGTTGGCGGAAAGGACAGAGATATATACGTCTGCTCCGATCTCCTTCTAATTGTGGCAAGTGAGTCAGGGTTCAGGATTTTCAGGATGCTGACTCAAAAGGTTTAGTCAGAGGTGCAGCCGTGTGTTCAGGTATGGGGAAGTTGTGATTTGGAGGTTCAGCGATGGTCGTTGATACTGATTGTTAGAGGAGTCTGGGTTTCGCCGATGTGGAAGGCGGAACATAGGTTACAGAGTAGGAGATAAATGAGGTTGGAAGATATGCAACTGCCGGAGTGTCGGAAAGAGTACATCTTGTGAGTGGCAGGATGTACGAGGGTCAGGCTAGGATAAAAAACAGGACAGGTTGTGCAGCGGGGTCTATTGCACTTGTCAGGTTTGTGGAGAGGGGGCGGGATTAGTCCAGTTATGATGAGAATCGTGTTGAGATTCGGAGGTCTTCGGTAGACGGGCACGACGGGAAAGCTTCTTCAGTTTTAAGTAACGCAGTAAGTATGGGGTGTGCCAGTTGAGGAGCTTTTGGAGGGCCTGAAGGCTGGAGTGAGAAGATTGGAAGCGAAGGGGGCTACGCGGGGAGGTCGGTTGGAGTTAAGGTGATTTCTGACACAATCCAGTATTTTATGAATAAGGTGTTTGGGATATCCACGGTCAGTGAGAGCTGAGGAGAAGGTACGGAAATAATTTTGGAGCAGGTCATCAGAGGAACAGCTGCTAGAGCCCCGGACAGCAAGAGCGTATGGAAGAGAGCGTTTCGTATGGTATGGATGGGAGCTGTTGAAATGGAGATTCTGCATATTGTTGGTAGGTTTGATGTGGACGCCTGTCTCAATTATATTGTTCTTGAGCCAGACATCCACATCAAGAAAAGTTGTGTGTTCCCTCGAGAAGAACCAAGTGAACTTGATGGGAAAGGTGCAGTTTAGGTTTTGCAGGAATGTTTCCAGTGGCTCTTGTACATGTGTCCAGATCAAGAAAATATCGTTGATATAGCGACGCCAGATGAAAGGTTTGAGAGTTATTGTGTTTCCAGGCGTCCCGTGTAAAGGTTGGCGTAGGAAGAGGCCATGCGAGTGCCCATGGTTGTGCCTTTGATTTACAGGAAATTGTGGTTCTCAAAGGTGAAGTAGTTTATGGTGAGGATAATCTGGGCTAGCTGAAGCCATGCTGGGTTTACGAGAACTGGGGCGTGTGTCAAGAAAGTATTCAAGGGCAGCGAGGTCATGGGTGTTGGGAATGGTAGTATACAGTGACGTCACGTCGACTGTAACTAAGATGGTGTCAGGTGAGAGAGGATCTAAGTCACATTTCTTTTTCCACAGTTTTGTTTAATAAGATAAAAATACAAAAGACAGAAAACTTCACTGTTCCGAGGTTAATTATTTTTTAACAAAGGGAATTAATTTGTAGTAAATATATAAACTAACAATCTTATTTATTTATTTAACCATCTCCAGATACAGCCAATTTGGTCTATTTTTACACTGGATATATTAACAACCATAACAACAAGGGGAAGGATTTGGGTAAGAATCGGCTTTGGCCGTATGAAAGGTACCATACTAACATTTGCCCGTTGAGACTGAGGGAAACCAGGGAAAATCTTAGTCAGAATGGTTGGCACCAGGAATCGAACCTGGGTCTTCTTGATTTCAAGACGTGCATCTGTGAACTGCTCTACCTCGTCGGTACCAAATACACCACAATAGAAATAAATACAATAAAAAGTGGAATATACAGTGTTCTCCGAAAAACAATCGGTATAACTTGAACACCTGTCTCATTACAATTCTATACCTAATTAACGTTCGAAGAAACAGAAATAATAAAATATGCTAACTCCCGCTACGTGACTACAGCAGGACTAACAGTTGTGTGAACAATAATAATAATAATAATAATAATTATATTTAGTGTCACAGTGTTTCTAGTTCAAGATGAATTAGATGCAGCACACTAAATCAAGGCTGCTAAATATAATGAACCGGTATTGAAAAGGATTTGAAAACAGAAAAACAAAGTTCAAAATTTTCCCAAATAAATTCCTAATGTTGAATTAACCACGACTCTAATCCACCATTTGCAATAGTTAAAAACTAAGACAAGCTCTGCCATAAATAAATAGGTCTTAGTCATACTTTACACAAGAGGCTTAGTGATAAAAGATCCACTCTTGTGTATATAAAACAATGGAAGAAACTGGTCCTTTTAGCACCAAGCTACTGACAAGTCACCTTGGAACCAGGAGGTATTATGTCTACATTTTGGCAGAATGGAGTTAGCACTGCAGTCAAAGACCTTGTACTGAAGGGCATCAACCCCCAAATTAATATCTCACTAAACGACCTCCAAGTGGCTAGAAATGAAATGAATTTATCCAGGCTTTAAATGGTTATAGTACCTTCTGGTTCCAGGTTCCATATGTCATATTGTTCAGACGACAATACATAAATCCTACTATCTCGCAAACATACATTCCCTAATTCTTGTTGGTAGGCATCAAAAGGCTCTTTAAATTGGCATCATTTACTAACTGGTACTTACCGGCGTTTGTAAGTAGTCCTCAAATGCTTAGTTTTCTTCTCTCTTCTAACGTTTCGGGGGCTTATACTGCTCCCATGATCACAGAAAAAAAAAAGCCTAGATATTAGTTGAAAGTATGAAGGAAATGAAGAAGATAGATTGAGGAAACAAGGAAAAGATAAAGAGCTGTGTGCTTAACTTGTCTTGAACTTCCTGGTATAAAGGTGAAACAGTGGAGCCAGATACGTGATTGGTGGAGGGGTTAAATCTGACATTGCAAAATAATAAAAAGTGGAACACTGCGTCTGCTGGTTAAATTACTATAACGTGTAAATCGATGTGAAGGAAACTGGTAGTGTAAAAAGTTTATGAGTATATGGTAATGAGTGGCGCAGGGAGAGGAAGGGGAGGGGGGTTAGCGACGGGACCTGGGCTGATAGAGTATGTTTTCTAAAAAAAAAAAAGGTGGCCACGCATTATGTAGACATTCATAGTCTGTGTTAAGAACAGGTTTTTTGAAATAATAAAGCAAGCCTCCTTTGCACAACGGTCTATGTGATTTTTAGCCTTGTATAGGGCGTGTGCGGATTTTATACTGTGGTTCTCATCCCTTGGAAAGACTAGGTTTTCGGAGCGTGCGTCTTTGATATGTTCACTTATGCGTACAGACAGGGGTTTTTTGGTCATTGAAATGTACGTTTTGTCACAACTGCATATGGCTTCGTATACGCCTGCATGCTGCATATTATCGGTGAAATAATTTTTAAACCCAATGAGGTACTTCTCAAGACTTTTAGGGAGGCGTAATGCGGGAGTAAAATTGTGATCTTTAAATACTTTCATGATTCGCTGTGAAATTCGTGGGAAAATAGGTAGGCTAACGTATTTACGGTTGGTAACGTCAACTTTTGGAGTTTTATTGAGGGTGGATATTGCAGAGTTTTGCCATCTTTCTAACTGGTATTGGCTGCAGTCATTTCGATGCCAATAGAGAAAATCTGGTCTATCTCACTTTGTAAATTTTGTGGACTGGAGCAGAGTTTGTACGCTCTATAGAAGAGAGAAGAAAAATACGCATTTTAAGACTACTTATAAACGCCGGTAAGTACCAGTTAGCATTCGGTTAGACTTCAGCGCACCATGACTTTCTATATGGCATCATTTAATTCTACAACACTGACCAATATTTTGAAGTTCTTATGTTTACGCCTATCTTCGTTTCGTTTGAACTGATTTCTAAAATATAAATGATAATTCGATTGAACACGGTGTCTACTAATTTTGTGACTTGAAATTCCCTGAGTTTTCCATTATATTATTTTCCAAGTTCCCTGAGTTCTTAGTATAGTGGAAGATGTAAATAATACGCATGCAATTTTTTAAAATACCACCACCATCCAGTCCAAGCATCTTGTACATTATTGGTATTCCACAAGTGAAAAAAAAAGGTAATTTCTTTAAAATAGAGAATTTTAACAGATTAAAAAAATCCGGTACACAGTGGGAATCGAACCCTCGACCTCCGCCTTACCGAGGCAGTGCTCTTACCAACTGTGGACAAGTCCACTTCATAAATTTCCCTGAGTTTCCCTCATAAATTATAATTTCCCTAGTACTCCTGGTTTCCCACGGTGTAGCATACCCACCACTCTTTCAAGAAAGAAAGAAAAAAAATATTGAACTACACAAAATTTTAACATAATGCGTGTTTTTATTCCAGAAACTTACTGTTTATTCTTATCCTTCGATTTAGCTTTCTTGGCAGTCCATTTTCGTTCATCATCACTCGTGTCACTCTCACTTAGTTTCGACAACAGAAGTACATTTCTCTTCCACGTTGATTTTGATCTATTCTTCTGGAAGAACAGAAATATCCATTATCAGAAAAATCCTGAGCTACAATTTCTAAAATCAAAACTCACCTTGTAAAGAAAGGAATAAATCTTTTGGAAAAGAACGACAAGGATAATGGTAAAGGGAATCGGCTAAGTCAGAACGCATAGATGTGAAACACTTATTAGGAACTCTGAAAGGAGAAAAGATATTTACAGGAACAGAAATGCAGGACTTCAGCAGTACTTCGCTGTAAATAACTGATCAGGAACAAAGAAATTTATACAAACCCTGAAGGTCTTCATTTCATTTTTAATACAGTAGCTATCCGATGTGTCATTAAATTCAACAAGTTATCAGTAATAGTCGGGAGTAAGGCCAACCAAGCAGCGTGTAATGTGGCCTTTAAAAAAAAAAATATGGATGTGGTTGCGGTATTAAGATGCCTAACAAGCTTTACATGATGTCTTACAAGTAATGTATGGGTAGATATCGTGGAAGTTCAGAGGCCAAGCACATAGCTGGAAGACATAATTGTGTTCCTTACACCTCGACTGCGCAGGAAGTGCTTGATGCCTCGGCGCATTGTCGTGTTGAATGACACCATCGCCATTCGGAGAAAAGTGTAACGTGGCGTGGTGTACTCAGTTAGCAACTACATGACGATATTGGAGACCTGTTATATATTCTTCCACAATCATCCATTCATTACGGGTCCATATTCTTGTCAGTTAAATATAGTTGCACATGCTTCATACCGCCTCACCAGCCTAAACGTTGAAACCATGCATGCTCATCGACATATTATTGACACAAAATACGTACATAATTATCCATATAGCGGAGCACCAAATGTAATTCGTCAGACTTGTACACTTTCTTCCAGTCTTCTAATGTCCAACTTGCATGCCCTTTGCACTAGTCGTCAAATGGTAAGATCCCAAACGTGCGAAAGTGGTCATGGTAGATATTCTTCTGGGTTGTATCACAGTCAACTATACAACAGCGCTGAATCTGTTGACCCTACGAGTCGTCGGACCGGTGCTCACATTTAACATCTATCTTTCGATGTCATCTCCAGTTTTGCCGAGCTGGTTCATTGTTTGTTCATTTTCAAGCAAGTCCTGTTGCACTTTAACTACGATGAATCTAGAACCATTCGCAATCTACCGTTTGTGAGATCGCTGCATGCTTCCAAAATTTGTCTTTTATCACAGCCCGATAAATCCTGGCTTTTGCTCGTACATTTCAGACTCCAACAACTCACTGATCCCTTATCTATGCTATGTAGGTCGGCGAACTGCCCACTCCCAAAAATCACTGGTCAATGAGTTTTATATATATATATATATATATAATTTCAGACAAATGAA
>JAGDQP010039780.1:511-17573 GCA_022664845.1 Lepisma saccharinum | reverse complement strand
CTCACGTGGACTAGCTTCTTTAACCGAGCCCGTCCTCGACTCGGTAGCCCTCTCTTATTTCCCACAGAAGCCGGTCGAAGCTCCTGCGCGTCGCCTACGAGGTACGTCATAGCATTTCCAAGGCTTCACTTACACGACCTATCATATGTCGTTTCGGCACAGCTTTTAAGACCGGATGGCCTTCCTGACGTCAACCCTCTTCATTTACCCAGGCTTCGGATCGGCACCAAGTCTAACCTATACTAGAGTGACCAACTGACCATTTATCCCCGGTTTCCGAGCAGTTTCCTCAATGTAATGCATTAATCCCCGGCTGTTTGTCTCCCCGCTTGGAAGAATAAACGTGTTTTGAAAAAATATTGTTTTTATTAGAAGGAAATATTCGAAAGCAAATTCTGTGAAGTGCTACCAGGCATACTTTTTTAAGGTCCTAATTTTGTATTATCTACCCTTTCGCTAAATCCTTGCACTGTACTCCTTTTCCTATTTCTCTTTTCTAAAATAGTATAAGGAATTTTCTGATTGACTTACGCGTTCATTTCTAAACTCCAAATTCAAGGACTCTAGATAAAACGTATTAAGAGTGGATCGAGTAGTGGGCGGGGGTAGAAAAGATAGCTAAATTTACAGTTGCAACAAGGAAGAAGTTGAATTATCCCGGTTCCCCTTAGAATCACTGGGAAAAAATAACCTGGTCACCGTTGCAACTCACCGTATTACTTCAGAGAAAGTTTCCGTTAAAGAATAGTAAAATAGTAGTTACTCGCCAGATGGCTGAGTGCCTGACACGAACTACTAACGACGCGACGAGTGCGGGAAGTTCCAGCTTCAAATCCCATCGCAGACGCGTGGAAAAGTTTCAAACACAGTGTACTCTCTTAGTCAAATCCGAAACGTGGTTTTGAGCTGTTGAGCAACAGGGAAAATACAACGTTAACAAAAAATTGCTCATCGTCTGATTGTTGTCGATGAAGACTACATTGATTCTAAACGTCGAAAAACCCGTTAAACAGGCGGACATTTAGGTAGATATATAACGTTAAAATTACGTAACAGGACTAACGTTCAATACATCGTTTTTCAACGTTTGTGTGCTACTGGGGTTGTGTCTGGACCATCGCGTATTTATGCCGGAACTCTCAAGGTTAGATATTAATTACGCTGGAATTCCGTTTCAACTTCAGCACTAGGTACTACAGAAAATATTAAAATAAGTTATTGAAATGACTAGGACTAAAATTGCGGACCTTCCGTACGGCAAGCAAAAGCTTTTTCACTACTCGACGAGAACTTTAAGCCTAGCACCTTGATTACAGCATAATGCGTTTTAAAGATATTTCTCTCAGAAATATTTTTTTTCTGAAATGTTCATTTTAGCATCAGTGTTGATTTAAACCTAAGAGAGGCAGGGTAATACATATAGGGGGTAACGGTAACACATCTTCCTGTCATAGTTACTGTCTAAAGTATAATGTTACTACATTACTGCCTGCTTACTTTGCGTGTAAACAAAACTTTCACCGCAGCAACTAGTATAGTTTCTAGTATATTATTATTTACCTTTGTGTATACAATGTAATAATGTGTTGTTGTAACTTAGATAAAAAAACTCCTCATCTAATTCTAACAATACTGTACATACTTACTTGTGATTGATAAATAATGTTCTCCAGTACCTCCAAAGTGTTTATCTTCCCTAAATTTAGATATGGAACAGGCAATTTGAAATGTTTACTTATTTGATTAAATATATTCAAATTTCCTCCTGGCGAATGCTGTCTAGATATCATAAAATCCTCTAGAGACTTCCTTTCCTTTGTGCCAAACGCTGATACTATTGTTTCCACAGATGGATATGATTGAAAGCCATACTCAGATGTGAATCGAGCAATTGGGTATATCTCCCACTTCCAACAGTCATCATGGTAATTATAAAAATGTACTGTAACAGAATTTTAATGATAAAAATGAAAATAGGAGTATAAGTTAGAAATTCGTCTTCTCCGCATATGAGCAGATAATAATTATGTTACTTTAGAATGAATTATAGTTACGCTTTGTTAGTGAAAATTCCAGAAACTATATTACTTCCCTTGTAGAGGGATTCAATTTCTCACCAATATCTCTAACCTAGGTTTCTGTTTAGAAACTTCCAACCCACGGTTTAACCCCGCGATAAATACTTCTCGCAATAGAGTACTTTGCTCTCAATCTTCAACCAACAGGTGATAAAACAGTTATCTTACGTCAAATAGATAATTACAGCTCGGTCTTTTCTATTTCACCTTATTAAGTAAACCTTAAGAAAAGGGTGTTTCTTTTCCGAAATAAATTGAATGCTTCGTAATAGTGCATATAGCGTTGGACGGGACAGAACATATTGAACTGATATAGAATATCAAAATGATCCCACCAACTTTGAATCCATCTCTCAACATGAAATCTATTCATTCAGACACAATCATCTTATTCCCTTCATACATTGATTGTCTACTTGAAGAATACATAGGGTCTATGACTCGTTTTTTTTCTCGACTTTAATCAACTTAATGAATGAATATAGGGAAGAATTTGTATAGACTATATCGAAGTTTAATTAAAAGTTTGCTTTATGGAACACTAATTACTAAATTTGTCCACTGATTGACTCTAACAGCTCATACTTTTGCTGATTTCCTGCAAGACTTCAGCTAAAGTAAATGTTTATTTGCTTATAAAGTAACTGATCTAGTGGATATGCTCGGATATCTTCCCTTTCCACGTACATTTTAGGCGGTTGATTAGCACCCGTTACTTCTCTCGACGTTCATTTCCCTATGTTGATTGAGTAACTCCTTTTGTTACTTGCATTTCTGCAGATTGGCTTTCGCTCATACTTTCACCTTAGATGGCCGTTTGGTGTGAATTGTTACCTGGCATATTTTACACCTTTAGTTTATTGGAGTGTCTCTCATTGTTTCTTTAACCCAAACAATCCGTAGGTCTTAACAGACTATGAACATCTCCATTACAGGTTAAATATTACATTTCTAAAAATATAGTTTTCTTCAGTATATATTATATTAAATCCCCAGAGCAAACTGGTATTATTAGCGATGGCAATAGCAAGGCATAAGAGTAGCAATGCCGAAACATGCGGTCACTAAGTAGAATTTCTTCCGTGGACTAACGAACGAAGTGTTGGGGAAAAGATTGATTAGAGGTTTTGTATGGAGTATTGTACTGTATAAAGTAGAAACATGGACTCTATGAGTGTACAAAGAAAACTGGAGTAGAAAATATAAACTGGACCCAGCAAGAATAAGAAAAGAAACTGGCAAGGGATATTGGATGCGCCGAGATGATATACTAAGGGATTGCAGGTACAGTTGAGGGAAAAGGAGAAAGATCCCAGAGTCTCTGGCCTATTAGAGCTGTCCAGACATGTCGTTCCCTTAAAATGGAAACTACGCAAAAGAATCATCTAAGTGGACGAGAAAGATGGGCGCGATTGTAATGAAAATGGGAAACCAAAGACCCTACCAGCTATATTACGGACCCGTGGAAGACAGAATTACGGGATTGAACTCTCCTAAATAGTAAAGGAAAAGCACCGCGCGTACTCCAGCCATGTTGTATGAGTTAGAATTCGACTGAATCGATGAGTGGTGCTTCGCTTCGATGTCAGAGGATTTCAAGTCTTAAGCAAATTTAAGCCAAATTTACTCTATTGAAATTGCTCCCTGTAGGTTCAAAATTTAACAAATATATAGATTTTAGAGATGTTCAAATATGAGAAAAACACTCTCAGCTCACGTGATTACATGTTCAAGTTGAATAAAATGTTTCAGAATTCTAGCTTCTTAGTGATCAGAATTTTGAGTGAATCGAACTTCTTGGCTAAATTGATGACGTGCTATTTATCTATGATATCCAGTTCGTCTGGAGACTTCATAACGGCGACTGTAGTCAATGAGCTAGTGAGTGTGTGAACCTTGAAGGCAGTCGATTGGATTTTTTGTGGGTCTGATGATGTCGTTTCTGCAATTGCTTTTACCTTCAGGTGGGCTGAGTTATTACACTTTCGATACCTCATGTGAACTCATTACAGTTTTGTTCTGCTGACATTGCTTGTCTGAGAATTATAGCTTTTCTGCCTTGTGAATTAGCTAAAGTAGGCAGCTACAGATTATCATTATTATTTGATGTGGCCATGAGAGGATAAAAGTGTAATGCTATTTTTTACATGTATTGATGTCTCATTTCTGTTATGTGACAGAGGATATAGTAAATGCAATGGATACATACACTTATTCTTTTTGTGATACGTTTTTAGAGAGGCTAAAACACAAATTATATGAATGAAGATCGATAGATTTGTACCAATGACTTTTCACAATGGAAAGTAATTTTCATTATTTTAAACAGTTTACAAATGTGTGTGTGTTCCATACACATAACAGTCTAATTTCATAGAATTATGGTTCATTCTTAATACTTACATAATGCAAGCACAGATAGAACTATTAGCTTTGAGTACCACCTTATGGTAATATGGTAAATACTAAATAGAAATGCTTAGAAGGTAAATACTGTGATCACGGCGATAAGATGTCACTGTTGTGATCAAATAGGTAAGTTGCCGCTCTACCGAACAAAATATCTGATACAATACTATAATTATAGTAAAGACAAAATCATTAGTTACCATCGCCGTAATTGTTACTGTAAGGATTTTTGGCTACATGTCCTTCTTCTTCACTCTTCATGCCATTCGTAGGACTAGATACGACAAAAGGTCGTGATTGATCCAAAGCAAGCACATTGTTCCTTATAGTGTCTACATACAACTTCACATAATCTGCATGGTATGTGTCGAAATTGCGAGAAGTTCCATACCTGATAATATAAACAAAGATGAAATTATTAACATTTACGTGAAGGTTATCACTGAAGTATTGACAAAAGCTGAAATAGTGAATTAACCATTACTATTATGACCATTAGTATATAACATTGCTTGTGTCAATTCAGACTATTCATTGAAAGATTTACTGGATATAACGATACGCAATACTAAATAGCTATGTCGTTTTAGGACTCTTAGTTGTACGCTTCACTGTAAAGGTTGATAAGCATGACTATCAGTGATTCCTCCAGACACGTCCCTTAGTGGAGGGTGTCATCACCCAAATTCTCGAGAGCACCCCCAAACTTTATTTTTTAACGAATAAAAATCTATAGAAACAGTACAAACTCCACTTACACCCTCCCAATTTTGGCTTTACACCCCCGAAACTGAAAATCCTGACGGAATCCCTGATGACTCTTCACGATCTGAATAACTGTTCCTATGTATAGGTTAAGGCGTCTGAGCGAGAAGATCTTGGCAACAGAACCCGCGTGGGCCCACAGTTTTCGCGCGTGGCTCAGAATACGGAGAATATGATATTCTGCCCAACAGTAGTAGTGTGCGCTCACGATTGTGTTCGCGAACGGACTTCAATTAACTTCACTTGCCCCTGGCCACAGATTACCTTATGCCGCCACTGGCCATTACTGGTAGAGCTTTGACTTAATATTCGGAAAATCGTGGGTTCTCATCCAGCGGCGCTCATCATGATTGAGGTCAGTGATTCCGCCAAGCTCTCAATGTTGGGGTGTCCCCTCAAATTCTCAACAACACCCCCAACTTTAAAATTTTGCGGTAAAAATAAATAGAAACCTTACAAAGCTTCACTTACACTATCCCAATTTTGACTTTACACCCCTTTACATTGAAAATCCTAGCAGAATCTCTGATTGAGGTTTTCTTTGGTCATACCAGGCAAATAGTACTATAAATATTCCTAGGGTTAATTTCTTGCCATATTCTTTACTTTATTGTTGTTGTTAACATGTTATAATATAATATACCATGTAAGTTGCATTGGGAATTTGAATTTATGATAATGTATGGCTTTTATGCATCTTTGGTTCAGGCCGAGATAGGGAAGAGCGAGGATGAGGAAGGCAATGGCATAACCTTACTTCAGATACCATCCCGCCATTCGCCTGGTAAAATTAGGGAAACGCTGGAAAACCACAGTCAGAATAGTCGAGTGTCCGGTTCGGACGTACGTACGTATCTATCCATTGCCGATCCGAAGTCTGCAACGTTATCACCTGGACCACGAGAGTGGGTAACTGTATTTGAAATTGTGAAATAAAGAAATGCGAGTATGTTCAACAACGATATATAGAAATATGCCAGAGACAAACCCACACGACAAATTTAATGCGAATGTTTCGACTTTCGAGTAGGCTGTAACGCTTAAATTTTGAAAAACAATCAACATATTCGTTAAATTCCATACCTCAGAGTTCTTAAGTACGTACAGCTCATTTTAAAAGTGTAAATAAATGAATTCGGAATACTAATATCTACAGAGATTCCGCCAGGATTTTCAGTTTGGTGTGGTGCAAAGTTGGGAGAGTGTAAGCGGAGTCATATACGGTTTCTTTCATTTTCGACCGTAAAAAAAATTTATAGTCAAGGGGTGCTCTCGAGGATTTGTAACCAAGCCGCTGTAGCTCAGTAATAGAGCGTTGACGTAGCATTCGGGAGGTGGTAGCTTCGATCCCAGATGCCGAAAACCCTGACTGAGTTTTTCCAGGGTTTTTCCCTGTCACACCAGGCAAATGCAGGGATGGTACCTTCAACATAGGCCATGACCTACACCTTCCCGAATCCTTTCCTCTCCCCTATCCCGGCCTGAGCCGTAGATGCATAAAGGCCATAAATAGAATTCAAATTCACGTATTTCGGGAGATTACAATCTCCCAATGGGGTCTGGCGGAATCACTGATCTTAAACAGACGCTTTAAAGTATACAATGCCATCAAATCTCTGTTTCCCAAAAATGTTTAATTTCAGCTTTTGCGTATACAATGCCATCATCGTACGTGCACTGGCAACAATTATATTACTTTTAGGTGAAGTATCTAGAGCACCAAATTTCACCGGTTTCTCACCTCTGTCCCGCTAAACTGCATAACTGCCTTTTTAACTATTAAAAATAGTGTTTCTATGCTATTTTTGCGACTAACAGTTTGACTATCTTAAAGTAGACACATACGGTACAATACCATCAAATTCTTGATTTTTAAAATAGAGGTGGAGATTGCATCTTTTGCTTCCAAGCACCACAACTCATAAAACCGACCTTACTTTGGTTTAGGAACTACGATAAACTGTGAATATAGCTAGTTTGAACTAAACATTTTAAAACAGAAAACATTTAGTGAACAGAATTCGAATTGAGGATAGCATAAATTACGAATATTTGAAAGAACAGGAAATGATCACCCTAGAATGAACGAGAATGTAAGAGCAAATTACTAAGGAAATGAAAATTTAAAATTGAATAAATATAGATAGTGTGTGCTAACGTGAAAGTGTTGATCAAGAGAATAAAAACCAGATAATCAATATATATATGTTGATTAAGTTATAATAGCAATTACAGTAGTAGAATTATAGACCGGCATCCAACAGACAGGAACGCCCGATTGCCGGCACCGCCCAAGTGCTTTTGTTTTCCTGTAAACGCTTGTGAACGACAGTTGAAAGCACTTGGCGCAGTTCGGAACCACTCGGAAGTGTCCACTACGCGTCTGCTACTTTTAGACGCAATCAGCATTATTCGTCATCAATCGGAAGCGTTCGGACTTTAATCGGCTGATCTAGGCTGTCACCACACACAGGTTCAGTTCATTGTTTTCGCTGTACGGCTTAGTCAATAGCAGTAGTAAGAGGTACCGCCCGATAGTCCGTCATTTCCGGTAATCCGACACCGATCCAGCCCTGAACGTGCCGGACTATCGCACTTCTACTGTACTTCCAAAGACTGATGGCATTCAATCCGTCCTGCAGAAGTTTTTGGGCAACGACGGTGTTAAAGATAATGCAGTGTTAGTGGTGTTGGTGTTGAAGATATTTTTTTTGTCCCACTGTAAGTGGCTTATTTATATCATCTAAAACGTACGGTATGGATCGCAGAGATTTTTTTTTTTGTCGAGAAAGCGTTTTCGGTCACGTTGAGTAAAACGGGGAAGCCTACCTTGAATTCTTTATGTAATACAGTATGTTTAAAGAAAGTAGAATTTCCTTACGTCATTGGTCTAGACGCGTTTGACGTAAATATAGTAATTCTATATAAGAATTAGAAAATGTTATATTTGTTATAAAAGTGTATGATATTGTCCACAGCACATGCCCAGAAGTATCCATTGAGTTCTTCAATATACTAAAGGAAACATAATCACATACATATACAGAATGCCAATTACCATAGTATTGCAAAACGTTGTTTCATTTTATTTCCTTTTAATAAAATTGCATTGGATCAAACGTCTTAATAAGCTTATAATACATTCACTCACTTTAATACATTAATATTTCCTTAATTAAATATTCATGTAACGCATAAGTCTAAATAAAATAACGCGTAAACTTTAATTTACTTAAGATTATAAGTCCTTTATTTACTCAAGATTATAAGTCACTTATACGTCTGTAAGCTCACATGTCGCTTATATGTCATATTTATTCTGGATGATTATTCTCACTGTTATACGGAAATATTAAAAATCTTACCAGCTGTCACGAAGAGCTGCTTCATTTTCATTGTTGCCTGCCCAAATTGCTATGCTAGGATGGTGTTGCAATCTCTTGACTTGATGAACTACCTCTTTTCTCACACTCTCAAGGAATTGGTCATCAGCAGGATACATAGAACAAGCAAACATGAAATCTTGCCAAATTAATATACCATAAGTGTCAGCCAGCTGCAACAGACAGAAATGGTACAGTGTTATGAATATATTGCACTTTTAAAACATATGAATTGCCTGCTTACATATTTTCCACAATATCAACATAGGTTAATAACCATATACGCACGGTCAATTTCGAATATAGCCTCTGAAACTCTAGTAGTATTCATGGAACTTTCGGTATATTGTTCAGAGTATTTTACACATTCCATTACCTATTTTTCTCTCTGTCCTTAGATTTTACCTAATGTGCCCACTGGTACATTATAAGTACATATTTATCACGTATATCTTCTCATCTTTAATACATTAGTAGAATGAAGGTAAATTTCATACTAGTGCAATTTACTATGCATAGAATTCGAAAGCACTTAGGAGAAAGTATTTACCTCATAGAATTCGTCAAGTTCGTATATTCCTCCACCCCAAACACGCAGCATATTCATATGAGCCTCTTTTGCAGAATATAACAGTTCCTTTAGATATTCGGTTGTCACTCGTTCTGGAAGGGCATGGGCTGGAATCCAATTCGAACCCTTTGCAAAGAAAGGTTGCCCATTTACTTTGAAATTAAACGATAGTCCATCTAGGAAACAAAAATAATAAACAAAATATCAATCAACACTAAATTGTGGTCAAGGTATTGCTCTGATGTTAAATAATAGTAGATTTCAAAGTACTTTCATGTATGAGTAATCAGAAACCATTTACAGGTGAATCAAGAAACTACATTTAATTTAGCAGTTCTTAACGTATACCACCATCATTTTTTCAGAGACAATTATTTTATTAAGACCAAAATCAAACATATTCAATGATGATATAAATATGAGATGATTGTGCAACGAAACAATACAACTTAAGTGTTGATTGCAGGGCAGGGTTCATCTGTCGTACATTTCAATACTTTTAAGAAATTAACAACACGAAGAGTTTCATTATATTTTTGTATTCCTTGTAATAACTACATTACTAGTTATGTATCCATACAAGGCGTTGAATATTGAAATAATTTAAGTCTCCATCGTAAATGAGTCGTTTATACATTAATACTTTACTAAAGTTTTTTTATCAGGATAAGAATTCGTCTACTACAATAATTTAATTTAAAAAGCTAACAAGATCAGTTTTGTATTGTATTATACTTATACTTCATAACTAAAGATATAAACGCATTCTGCTTCTAAAACCTTTAATTTATTTCTCCGTTTTGTACAATATAGGATACCAACCTCCAACAACACACGAAATAAGATATTTTGAAATTACATTAACTAAAGCTTTATAGTAGAGGATAAAACTGAACACCTTTAAATTTCTGTATACAAAAATTTAGGGCACACTCAGGACCACATATCTTCTTCCTCTTGTTAGCAAAACTACACTCACCAAATTATTGTTAGAAAGATAATTTCTACTTTCAAACCTACTTCTTCTGCAACATTCTCTTGTTCACAAACTTCATTATTCTTATATAGCCCTTCGCTCGGTACCCTCTCTTTAATCTCAACAAAAGAAAATATCTGTGTAAAGCAGGGGTGTTTCTTAATGCACGCAGACAGTCCCAAGTCTCCGAATATCCCAACTGTAGAAAAAAAAGTAAAAAGAATTTGTTATGAGGAAGAAAACAATTAGTTCTGAAGGAAGTACTTACTTGCAGTAGCTGTGTGGAAAGGGTTTCCTGTATCCGTGTTATTGTTAAATGTCAACCAGACATTTTGACTTATTCTGCGATTACTGTGTCACATTCTTTAAATTGTAAGCAACATTTTGATTTATAGTTTCGCCTTCTGCACGAAGGTGCATGGCAAAATCATGTAGAAAGAGTGTTCTTCATTACTAATCTAGCTTCTTACTTCATTTTAACAATCTGCTTGATTCGCTTTGTCAAATAGACTTTCTAATAACCTGTATGTGTCATCAACTCTATGTGTATGTATGTGTATGTGTGCTACACAACAATAAATGGACCCAATTAACACTGTTCAGGTGCTAGCGTGTCATAGCGCTTCATTATGTGAACTTCTGACATAACATGTAGTTTGTCTTCAAACAATTTCCATTGTGGTTTTTTTTTCTAATATAAGTTAGGGGGGGGGGGTCCTACTTGTTTTGACTTACCCCACACTCTTTAGAGTACAGCATATCTTAAGAATCGAAGAAATGTTTATGTAGGAGTTGAATTCGGAGTTAAAAAATATAGAAATACGTAACTTAGATTGCACTCTGCCTATATTTTAGAACTTGTTAATTGAACAACAAGGTAAATTCATGTCGATCGAGACTCAGTCACCTACCTCTTCAACGAAAATACAGTAAAGCTTTGAGTCCACAAGTGACTGAACAAAGTCGTGAATAAGTATATTTTTCGTTTCTAAATTTCAGATTCGTAATATTTCTGCCTCCGTTAGACACGTTACGCAAGAGTGTGTGTAACGTTTAAAACATATCATGACAGTATCACAGACATACTCAATTATGTGGAACTTTTGTTTAATGTGCCCTATTATTTGAGGTGAAATAAAAATTCTTTCCTGGTTGTAAAATTTCCTATAGTTGCTTACAGATCACATAAAGCTTAATATGCAGCTGGCCCTCTATGATATCCAAAATAATGTGTTCGGAGGGTAAATGGTGTACAAAAATCGCCTGTGTTAACGAAAACAGTAGCTTCCTGTTGTTATTATAACAATGGATTATGATTGATGTATATGTAACAATGCGATGTTGTCTTGACTATTACTTCGGGTTCTGAATATGCCACATAGAGTCCTTGGCATACGAATAAATATGCACATTGGCCTTTGAATACTAATTAAAAATGTATATACGATTAAACCCTTACTTGAACTAACAATAAGCTACGAGATAACTTCGAATCTACCGAGACCAGCTAGATATCTGAACAGGAAGCAAGTACCAGGAAACGAATTCTGACATAAGAGCTCAATATCGTATACTTGAACTCACACAAACCAGATATCTATGGAACTTCCAACTAAAGAGAATTTCTTAAGTAAGATGACTAATACTACAGTAACATCTCATTTTTGTGATCGCTATGAGAATAAGATTGACCTCAGATTATCCACCTGATTGCAGCAAGTAATTTATACTGTCCAGGATTGCAAGCAGAGAAAATATTGGTCCAAAAGTTGGATTTCGACAAGTTCCAACCAGAGTCAATCACTTTTCGTATAGAAATTTTGAATTCAACAACTTTACATATGAGATTATTAGCAAATACTCCCCAGAGAAGTGGTTATGGATGACGATGATTATGGATTACGATGACTATGGATTATGATAAGTCTATGCAACATTGAATATAAAAAGTTTTGTCGAGTCTATGCGACACTGGATATATTGAATTTTGATTAAGTCTATGCGACCATGGATGTTTATGAATGGTGATACTTGTAGAAATGGAATTCCATAAACATGTGATTGCTTTACAAGATTTTATGTAACGAAACTTCGGTTTTCCAGGAGAAGGAGTGGTTGGTTGTTGGGATAACAATGGATAATGATTGATGTATATGTAACAATGCGTTGTTGTCTTGACTATTACGTCGGGTTCTGAATATGTCACATGTATATAGATTCCTTGGCATACGAATAAATGGTTAGGAATATGCATATTGGCCTCTTAATACTAATTAAAGATGTATATTAGATTAAACCCTTACTTAAACTAACACCTATTGCCCGCAGGGAATCTGATTATGTTTTTATTAAATTAATACTTTTTGTACTGAACAAAACTCAATGACCAAGTCTGTCACAAGTCTGGGGAAAAGTATTCTTCGGTGGGGACTTTTCCAAGGAGATTAATTGAAAGAGCAATTAATTGAATTGCTAATTGCTGGTCAAAAAAGAAAATACTAAGAAATCTACACCAAGAGATCCAGCAGCATTGCTCGTATCTGCTTACGTACCTAATGCTAATCAGAAATACGTACGTGACTGGTTGAGATCTTAACACAGATGGAGAATATTTTGATGATCTGGTACTTTGACAACAGAGGTTTGACGGGTTTGTTTTTACTCAATTGTTTTGGTAAGTTAACGTTTACCGTGGGCTTTAAGCCCACGTTTGAAAAGGGATTATAAATCATTTTCAAACAGCTCTGTAAACTTAAATTGTGTGTGTAGATTTTCATTGGATCAAAATCAAGAAATTTAACCTCTAAATAATTTTAATTAATTAATTTTTAATTAATTAGTTTTCAAACAAAGTTGCGGTAATTTAAATGTTACCGTTTTAAATCTATCTTTGTACTTTTGAGAATTACAGTGAAGCTAAGTCAGGTTATTTAAATTCTTAATTTCAAGTGATGTTAGACTAAACAGTCAGGTTAGATGTAGTGTAATTGAACGACAATATTAAATAATTAACTGCTTGTGGTGAATTGCTTTGTTTGAAGATAAGAAATTGTGATCAGCTTTTGCAATTAAAAAAATCCAAAGTTTGTCCGTAAATATTGTTAAATTAAGGTTCGATTGGAATTTTATCGATTACTGGGAATAAACCCCGTGTATCCCTGGATATATAAACTTCTGCCTTGTATCTTTTGTTCTTGAAGAGAACCGAACTAGTCAGTTACTTTAAGATGAAGATCCCCATCGGCTTTTGAATCGTATTTAGAAAGCCAACTGAAATTTTCATCTCGAATTTTAGATTTTAATTGAATTATAGTTTTTTACGTGACTGTTGTTATTGTTTGCAAGTATTTTGTTGTTCAACTAATTAAATAAGTGAGTGATTCTAACGTTGTTACTTACAAAATGTTTTGAATAGATTATTCTAAATTATTGCTTTAAATGTCGAAAGGTAAAACATTGTTTATATAGTCAGGATGGGACTCCGGCCAAAGTTTTGAATTCAACTAGTTCAGTTTACTCAAAGCTGCCTGCATTGGACGATCGTTATCGGAATACTGAATGCTGTTATTGAAACTTGATTATAATATTTTTTATCGTTTAAAACAGAACTATTTCAAATTTTATTTAGTCAAACATAATTTCAGAAGTAGGATACTGTCTAGTAGTTTCTTTCTGAATTAGCTATAACTTCTTATCTTCATATTGCCCTTCTGGCATCTTGTAGGCGACGTCTTTAATGTAAGATTCTTTACCGTACCAACCGGAATAAAGCGGGTCCCAAAGCACTGAGGGCTCCAGCTTTGCTGGGTCTAGGTTTTCTTTAGCTGATTTTGCTCGAACATCCTTCGCTTACCAACTTCGAAATTGAAACTGCTTCACTTGTGAGGGTCTACATTCCTGATAATAATTATAACCTTCGCGAAAGAAAACTAACCTCGTCAAATAGAAGAAAGTGTGGGGACAAGTCGAAGCTCACAGGCTGTGAGAGCGACAGGATGGTACTTGCGTTTCCAACACTTTACATAATTCACGGAAAAAGTTTGTTTGAAAGACGTGTTATTTATTTTTATCGTACCGGGATGAGACTCCGTACATCACGTTATATACAAACAATTGCTCACTCTCCGTTCTCCACTGACATACTTCCGGGAAAGTTTACGGAGGGGACTGCGATGTAGACACATGGGGAAAGTCACGTTTCTTCTTGTTTCAGTTTGAGTAATTCATCTAATATGCAACTATTCTTATTTGTTGGTCCAAATTATATTTTACCCATAAATTTATATTTTACCTTTTCCGCTAATGTTAAGAGGTTTCTGTATCAACTCAATTGTTCTAAATCCAAATGACACAGATTTGCAATGCCTTGTCCTGTTCTTAAAACATACTTCTGCAGAGTACAGAGACTGAGCTCCAAGACCATTGGGCCACCATTCCTTCACAGGAGTACACTACAAAACAAAAGCAAGTTTAAGAAATTAAAGACTGCCTTCCAATTACGGAAAGAAAACCAATACAGACTTACGTATTTTCATTATAACGGATAGGAATGAAATAAACAATCAAAGTTATGTGCACAACGTGATGAATTATGTTCACCTGTATCATTTTGAGTCTGGATAGGATTGGTAAAAGTCAATTTTCAACTAAAAATACTTCGTACTCTCTGAGATCACCAATACAAAATGTTAGCAATACAAGAATGCCACATGCGTTGATGCTAGTCCAATCACTGGTTACTAAATTTTAAACTATTTGTCTAGAACATGCCAGAAATAAGCTATTTTAATTCATGCCATCCTCATGACTCCGAAAATTAAAGTAAAACATAAGCTTGAATTTGAATTTCATTTTTAGGGCCTCTGATCGACACATAACGGGTTTTGTATGACAGAATGGAATGAGTTCTGCAAAAATTTAAGAAAATAGTTTCTCTAAACACTGATTTCCATTTGTAACATTCATAACATGAGAACTCGTCCAAAATATACTTCTTATTGCAGAAAACGTAAGCGGGAAAACTCATGCTTATGTCCAAATTGACTATTGTTTCCCATATTAAGTAATAAAAACTATTTAATAGTTTCACTTAATGGAATCTCGGTTATGTTTAAGATTAACTGTAAATAATAGAGATATTCAACATCAATAGGATACGAGTCTTGTATTAACAATAAACTCAAATAATACAACTTGCATATAATGTTTAGTAAAAACTTAGACAAAACATATTTTCTGCTCTTGTGAAGCGTGTCACCTTGTTTCATCCAAAAAACAAGCAATAGGCGCTAATCAAGCTAGAATCCCAGCTTTCTTAATATTGCCACAGCTTTTGATTATTGTAATGTTATATTTTCCTTTGTTAATCGCTTATAGTTCCCAAATTCTCGAGAGAAAGCATGGATATGCAGTTGAAATGAAGACATATATATTCTTGAACAGAGCACACGCTCTACTTGTTTGGAGCATAGCTCAGATTGGATTTCAGGCCGTACAAATATGGCTTATTCTTGTAAATGACTGCAATTGAAACATGGACTCAAGGACTATTATATTTGGACTATTTATATAATAATAGTAATTGCCACTATCAAAAACGAGGTCACGGAAGAAATAAACAGTCGCCTAGCATCGGACAACGCATGTTTCTATTCAGTCCAGAGACTCCTAACCGTGCGATTAATATCAAGGAAGTTGAAATTAAAAGTATACAGAAGGGTTATTCTGCCCGTAATACTTTACAGTTCCGAAAGTTTCCTAGCTCGCGGACACTGGTGCTGGTAGTTTAGTATTCCTATTGTGTAGAAGGGCATTCAAAGTGACTTTAGAGGAATCAATATACCATCTGCGATCCTTAGCGAAATGTCATAGCTAAGATGAATCATTAAGTCATCCTTATGCATGCACATCCAAATGAAATTTTGAAAAGTGAAGTATAACGAAATTTCGGTATACTTCCGTGTGTCTCTGACCAATGAATGTTAGCGTTGTGAGCCTATACCCAAATATATACTCTTGCTTTTTAATGAGATACAGATATGTCACTCATTTTTAAATCTCCTGATTAACTAATATGTAGGTATTCTCCTTAGTTTCTGGGTAGTAGTTTGGATCAAAGAACGCAAAATGTTAGGATAACTAACCTACAATTTATTTTGGTGAAGTACGTTCCTCTGAAAGTGAAGTTGGACTAACATGATAATGTGCGTTTTATAATAAAAGAAACTTAGGGTGTCAACCTTAGGATTATTTTGTTTCGAAAATCCTTCAATATTGTTACAATGAGAGTATTTTAGAGAGAAATAAGAGTATTTTACATACCTAGTTGGTTCACACCAGACCATCTAAACTGTGGAAGTTTGGATCGAGTTGTGTTGCCTTTATACATATAGAAATGAAGTAGTCGTATCAGGCGGGCAGAGTTCAAATCCCGGCCTGGATTCTGCAGAGTTTCCTTCAGCGATCCCATGCCTGGCGCTCTGGGGTTCACTCAACCTTCTATCAAACTGAGTATCAGTGTTCTTCGTATTCCTGGGCACCTTGGGAGTTAAAGGCGGTCGGGACTGACCACCCCACCTCACTTCGTGCCCAGCTCGAAAACCTATTGAGTTGTTGTCCCTTCATTTACCCATGTGCCGTTTATGACACGTACGCATCACACAGGGGGATACCTTCACAATTTAATATACATATTAAAATAACAAGGTATGTAACACACATGAGTAACGCAGGCTTAGTCTTGACCATACACACACGGCATCCAAAATAGATGTAATATGCTTAGTTTTACCTACAAGTGTGGGTCAAATTAAAACTTAGAAAGTGTGATAAATCTAAACACTGTTTGATGGTCCTGTAAGATAATATAAAAAAGAGGCAT
>JAGDQP010039779.1:0-17574 GCA_022664845.1 Lepisma saccharinum | reverse complement strand
TGGGTAACTCCAGGAGAACCGTCGACATCGACTGCAAGACCAAATCGCTATGGACGGAAGACAATGCTTTGTGTTTGGTGGTATCAGAATGGAATGATCTATTATGAACTGCTGAAACCTGGCGAAACCGTTAATACCCAACGCTACCGACAGCAAATGATCGATTTGCATCAAGCTTTGCGCGAAAACGACCAGAATACATTGTCAAGGAAGTACCGGGAATTGGTCAATAAAACACGGAATATGCATTATTCATCCAAATTTATTGTATCGCCTTCAAAGTAGGCCCCTTCCGAAATAATACACTTATGCCAACGAATAATCCAAACATCAAAACATTTTTGAAACGCATTTGCCGGAATCGACTTCAGTACTCGCAGCGAATTTTCTTTAATCTGTTATCGACTGAAAACGGGTGCCTCAAAGTGGTAATTTGAGTTTTGGAAAGAGAAAAAAGTCGGCCGGAGCCAGATCAGGGGAATACGGTGGTTGTTCGATAAGATTTATTGAGTTTTTGGCCAGATATTTGTTCACAATGATAGTCTTGTGAGATGGTGCGTTATCGTGGTGCACAATCCATGAATTTTCTTTCCACAAATCTGGTCTTTTTCGACGAATTTGCTCTCTCAAACGCCGAATAACGCTCAGATAATATTCTGTATTTACTGTCTCACCTTCTGGCAAGAATTCCGAGTGTATAACACAGCGATAATAGAAAAAACTGTCAACATCACCTTCACTTTTGATCGACTTTGAAGTGCTTTTTTCGGTTTCGGCTCAGTTGGAAGGCGCCATTCCGAAGCTTGTTGACTGGTTTGTATGTCAAACTCGTAAACCCATGTCTCATCAGCAGTTACAATGCGTTTTATGAATGTGAGGGTCGGAATTGACTCGTTCTAGCATGTCTTCAGCGACCCTTACACGATTGAGTTTTTGCAGAAAATTCAGGTCTTTCGGCACTAGTCGAGCGGCAACGCGTTTCATGCCCAAACAATCGTTTCAAATGGTACGAATTGATTCGTGAGACACAGAAATTTCAGCGGCTATCTCTCTTAGACTTAAACGATGATTTTCAGTCACCATTTCCTTTACTTTAGCGATGTTAAGTTCAGTTGAAGACGTTGATGGTCGACCTAAGCGAGGCAAATCTTCCACCACATCTCGACCGCTTATGAATGCACTGTACCACTCATACGAATGTGCTTTTGATAAAGTCGATTCACCGTAAGCCTTATGTAACATTTTCAGCGCTTCGGCACACGAAATTCTATTTGCAAAGCAAAATTTAAGACAGATTCTTTGTTCGATATTTTTTTCCATTGTAAACATCACACACACACACTTGAGATGAACGAAAAAATGGAGCACTGTAATCAAACTAAATGACAGATGGCGCTCAAACTCCTCATGAGCATAGATGGCAGTTGTGCTAACGTAGCGACAAGAAGAATTTCAACACTCTCTTTAAGTGGGCTTTGTAAATGTACAATTCCCGGTACTTTCTTGACAGAACGTATGACCAAACACAACATAAAGTGATTGTGCTTCACGATAATGCACTCTCCCACACAGCAAAACCGGCCAAAGAAACGATTGCGACGTTTGGCTGGGAAATCCATCCGCATGCGGCTTACTCACCAGACTTGGCGACTTCCGATTTTCACTTATTTGCATCTATGGGACACGCACTTGCTGACCAGCGCTTCACATCTTACAAAAATGGCTTGATGACTTATTTGCAGCAAAAGAGAGATACTTTTTTTGGTCTGACATCCACACATTGCCGGAACGATGGCAGAAATGTATCGCTAGCGATGGCCAATACTTCGAATAAAATAGTTCTTAGCATTGTCATCCAATCACTGTGTCTTTTCTGTACATAAATTCCGGTTTCATATTTACGTACCTGGTATACACACCCAACACATGCATACCTACAAATACATTATTAAACCTTAGGCTTTGAAAAATCTAGAAAAATTCTAAGAAATATTTCTTTCTTGACAAGGAATTGTGTTTGTTTGTTTGCAAACAACAGATGAGAAAGTAACGCAAAAGTAACGTCGTTACTTGGAGAAAAAGTAACTCTTTACCCGTTACAGTTACTTTCAAAATACTGTTACCCGTTATAGTAAATCGTTACTGAAAAAGTAACGCGTTACTTTACTCCCCAAGTCTGGAAACTACGCATTATTTCGTAACTTTCAGAGAGCCTTTTTTCTTGTTTTGATGTAAGGAAACTAGAGTCCTGCAAACCCAGGCTCGTACCAGCCAAGCCGGACCGTGCAGACCACTACTATTAAAATAAACTTGCTACTATTAAAATAAAGGAAAATTATCTGCTATGATGATAACTGGCCGATGTTTTCTATCAGATAATTGGCTTAAGCCCGGGAAATTGAGCAAAAAATAAAGAAAGGACTAAACGGGGTAGTGGTCTGCACGGGCCGGGCCAGCGCGTGTCTGGGTTTGCAGGAGTCTAAAGGGAACACCTTCCGAATTTGCACCATAATTTCAGAGTTACCATATGCGTCTATGTGCCTTTCTAGGGAACAATCTTACCGCGCTTTTTGCCTTAAACCTGCCTCCGGGCAGAACACCAAGCATCATTATCAACATAATTGACAGACCCTATTGTGAGACTATGGTTACATTTTTCTGGGACAATAAGCGCACACAACAATTTTATAGTGTCGCAAGAATTCCTGTGTATGGTATAAATTCGTTCGATTTCTGCTGAGATAATTCATTTAATGTCCATTATTTTCTTTCTTTCATTACTGGTTGTATATTCCTCTTTGCATTCTGTATGTAATTTATGTGATCATGAGCCGACATGCAGTAGAGCTAACTCTGGGCAAAGAACAAACAAACATCGCTTGCAAAAAAAAAAAAAGAAATCTTACTATTTTCAAGAAGCTGATTTATCTACATTTTTTTTTGGTTGGAAACGAATGCTATATACACGATAATTACGTAATCCCTACCTTTCCATACACAAAATGCTATAAAGTTTCATAGTTGGCACTTTGCATTTGAACACTGATCCTAATATACACGGCATCGCAAGTTGTGTATTTCCGTCAGTGTAACCTACTCCGTTTATGAGGCACCGAGAAACGGAGGTAATGTTTGTCAATTTTTTTTTACCTATTTTTGCTTTGTATTCGCAGCTAACATTTTGTGTGGAAGGTTAATTTGACATCAACTTTACGTGAAAAAAAAAAAAAAAAATGGGAGTAGATTTCGGTATGACCTTCCGTGATACTGCCTTGTTAGACTTCTTGTGAGTACGGGTGTGGCGACCCCGAGTTGATATCAACCATACTTCTTTCTGATTGAAGCTCCGTTTTTCTCCTAATTTCATCTTTCTCTTCTACTCTAATTATGCATGTTTTGTTTTATTTTCTAATTGGGCTAATGTGCTCATGTACTTTGAGTCTTACGTTAAACTAAGTTTTTAAATTACCTTAACTTCAACATATCAAGTATTTGAATTAAAATAAAGCCATTTTAAACGCACAGAGGACATAATTACAAATATTATAACTCACCTAAAAGTGAGTTCTTTAGTGTCGTCCTCGTAAGTAGTTAGTTCAATAGGTATTGGATAGGTTCGGAAGTGTTCTCACTCCATCTTCAGGCCGTCATTGAGATGTAATTTAAATATGTCTGTAGTTTTTTTTGTGAGATAAGATTGTATGTGAAATAGTGTAAATACTACGGCCAGCTAATTTATTAAGATACACTTTTCTTAGGTTTCTACTTGCTTATTCGAGATTAACCCATTTCGCATTTTAACACATCTGTGCTTACCTGTATGGACAATATTTTTGATAATTCTTAGCTCCATAATCCATATACGCGAACAGGAATTTGTTATAAATATGGCCTAAATACATTTTACCTACACATGGCAGATATTTGTCTCCCGTTCTTCGAATTTGGCTGGAGCCGCTAACTGTTTTTGACAAGTCTTTGGTGTCTAACAAGCGGAGTAATTTAGAGACAGTAGGTTTTACAGTTGGACTCAAATGTTTCGTTTAAGAAATAATATACATCTTTCCACATACTTACATATACATATTTATTAAACTTCACATGCAATATAATCTTACAAAATAAACGACAGACATACTTAAATTACATCTCTACGACGGCATGAAGAGGGCGCGAGGGCCGTTCCGAAAGGCCTAGCCAATTTATATTGAAGTAACTGACTTAAGAGGAAGACATTAAAAACCTTATTTTATGGCGTCATAATAGTTGAGGTTAAATTCAGTTGAATTTGAACTGATTTTATTTATTGTGTTTAGGCAACTTTATCTTAGTTGGGTAATTGATAAAATAAACATACTTTGTTCGCTTGCAAGAAGATTTTTTATATAAATTAATAATATATGGTATGACATAAATGCACTTGTGTAAATAAAGTAACTGCCCATTCACCATAAAGAAGAATATGGAGTAAAATGTAATCGTGTGGATTAAAATGTGTTTCGAAGTTTGGTTTTACATGCACATGAATTCCTCATTTTAAACCGTTATTTTTTTTTCAAAAGAGTATTTATTAGTTTAAAGTTTTGCTAACAGTTTCAACTAAACATGCAGAATGGTATAATGTATTTCCTAAATTTTGGATCTGATAGATCTGAACTAATTATTCGTTGAAACTTTATTAAAAAATATAAATCATACATTTTTAGGTTGTACTATTTGTTTGTTACTGCCTAATTTCCTTAAGTGCCTTCTGGTAGGAAATATTCTACTTTATTTTCTTATTTGAAATATCTTGGAAACGTACATTTTAGCTAGTACATAAATATGTATTTTTTCCCTCAAGCTCTATAATGACTTAAAGAAATAGTATGTGCTCGGTATATGTTTCATTTAATTAATAAAATAAACATTCTTTGTTTGTTTACAAGAAGGAAAATGCTATAAATTAATGACATGAAAAAAAGAAGAAAGATAGACCTGGAAAATCTGAAAAAAAAACTGGAATTTGAAAATGAACATTTAGTAGATACCCTGATATTACATTGAAACTATCACATATTTTATGAATAAGTTTTGCTAGATAGCCAACGCAGTCCTGTGAACATTATGATATATAGTTATTGTAATGTGAATTTAAAATATTGTAACATTATTTCATTTTCATGGAAAGCTATTCTTCTCTTCTCCTTTAGAGACAATTTGTCATTCGCGACCTAAAACTTTACAGCTAATTTTAACCAATCTTCTGCATCAGACTGCACGATGGTTCCCACAAATTACCACATTCTGAGTTGTGCAGTCATTGTGAGCATCTCTCTGCCTCCTTTTGCAGCATTATTTGTATGACAAAAATAATTGTATTTTTAATTTCCAAAATTTGTCTTGAAACTGTAACTCATATGTTTTAACTCTCTTTTTACCAAGAAAAGTGTACGCAAACCCAATAACTGTGCATTTCGTCCTTACTTTAGTAATAATATTTCTTGAGGAACGATACTCGTTAACTTTTATTATTGTTTTCTGTTGGAAATTTTCACATATAGAGCAACGATACTGATTGCGTTGTTTAAAGAAATTTAGTGTTAAATACGGTAACGTCGCTTGGAAGGACACGTTGCAGCTCTCTAGCACCAGTCCCCTCTGTCTGTCTCCTTTCCTATTATGTAAACAAGCATTTGGCGAAACTTTGCCGCATTTCAGTTGTGCTTGTGAAGTTCATGTAAGGGTCATTCTCCATGGGTCATTTTGTGAAACTGCATTGTAGTTTCCAAACGATAAGCTCGAAATTACTTTCTTTGCTTCTGTTTGTTCCTTAAAACACTTATTATAACTGGGCCAGTTTCTACCCACTTTCATATTTTAATAATATTCATGTTATTTAGTCTCAAATGTGCTTATCGTCAACTCCATGGAGTGAAACTCATCTTGATTTTCGTGTTTGACATATGTTTTCAATATTTGTTTTCCAGTTAATTTTGATCAACTGTCTTTCACAATAATTTAGTTCGAAAACACGAATCGTAATTAAATTGAAAATAAACCTAGTTGTATGAGAATTACATTTACTGAAACACATGAAACCCGCTTTTTTATCACCTTCATGGATTGACAAAAGAAGTTGTAATAAAAGTGTGAACCGGTCAACACTGCACAACAACAGACAGGACATGACGCATGTGTTAGACAGGACGCATCCATCTTAGTCTTGTTTCAGTGAAACTAGAAGGAAGATGCTTCTACAGTAGACTTATAGTGGAAGAGAAAGTTAAAATCAGATGTGTCTTACTTATTTCATCAACTCTATGGAACTCATAATCATAGTATTTTATTTTAATTTCTGTTTCCTATAATCATGAGAAGCCAAGCACTGAACACATCATTCATCCCTCATTATAGAATTCCATTCTCACTCTAAGGAACAGAAACTATTGTGATTTTTATAAATGGAATTAATAAATAAAAAATACAGTATTTATCTCTAAGTGCCTTCAAAATCTACCCACAATATCTCCAAGACTCCTACAAATGAACATCTTTTACAAATGAAGAGTACAGGGAAAGAACAATCGAAGTCCATTTTTGAAAGTTGTGAGAAAACACACATTTTAAGGTGTAAGCACTTGTTTTTCAATTTGTATTTGGCCTTTAGGTACTTTGTTGTGAAAGACTCTCCGACTATTGGGAGAAGCCTTTCAAGCCACAGGAGAGGGCACAAAATAAAATAATAATATTAATAATGTGTATATGACCGTATTCAAACAGAAGTCAAGGCGGGTAGCTGCACATCTTTGCCTTGCTTCAGTAAATAAGATCTTACGCAGACATGTTATGCACTAGTCTTAGCACCAATAGCATACATGAAAGAAAATCGGAAAAGAAGTGCCAGAACGAAGACAGGTTGGCGAAAGCAGTAGGCTAAAACCTAGAAAAGACAAAAGAGAGTGGGGAGGCTTCGACAAGATCACAATGCAGGAAAAATTTAAATCCATAAAATATTTATTTGCACCAACACGGTTAAAATATACGTGCAACGTAGACATTCACTTTACTTTCAAAAGAGAAAGAAAAACTTTATAAATATTCAATCTCCTCTCGCTTCTGCATCTTCAGAGCCCAGGGCTCATAGAAAGAATGCAGAAAGAAAACAGAATAAGGATAAACATGTGCAGAAAAGAAATCGCAGAAAAGGATTTAGAAACACAAAACGTTATTTTAGAAAGCTATCGTTACAGAGTTATTGTTGAGGGCACCATATCAGATTTTCAAGCAGTCCGGCTAACCTTAATCATTTTCTACCTTCTTCTATAGACCATTCTCATAGCCTTCACCAAACTCACGTTCCATGAAACGCGAAAGAAACGCAAATACGAACTGTATTCACCAGGCGGAACTCGGTCCCAATCCATGGACAATAAATAGTCGGTACTATTTACCTCGACCCTGTAGAATAAGTCCCGAAGCAGGTTGTAAGTGCACCTTCCGAAAAAACAAAACTGCAACATCATTCCTCTATTCAACAACAAACCTCGTTCAATCTAAATATGATCCACACATTCATCAACTGGTAACCCAAGAACCGAGGGTCAGCCTCCTGAAACCTTAGCCCCTAAAACAGTGCAAGGCCATATAGGCTGCGTGTGCTTTTAACACTGGTCGCGAAAATTTAAATTAAATTTAAGTTAGTATTGACTATTCCCTTAATTTAGTTACGCATCAATATGAAACTTTATATTTTAACTCACTTCAAGACGTAGTACTACTAAAACTAACCTAATTATATGGTAGCCTAGCTACTGCTTAAATAAAACCTTTACACAAGAAATACCTGGTAAAAACAATATTTATTTTCATAGTTGTAAGCAGAATTTAGGTTAGAAGAAAATAGGATCACAAAATTAAGCTTAAAAAAATGCGTTTTGTAAACTTTTTGTATCACATATTGCCTTCACACATGACAAATTAAACTTAAATTAACAGCCACTCTCAACGTTGAAGACGGAGCCAAAGTTTCTTACTCAATATTACAGAATTTCGTGTTTTACCGCAAATTTTAGATTAAATTTCAATATATTAGCTCAAATGTAACAAATTTCATTCTGAACATGAAACATTAACCTCAGTTTCCAGAAACTATCAACGCAAACAGTATTGCTAAGCAAATTTATTATTTTAGTATTTCAAAATAGATTATGCAAAATAATTTTCCCAAAACCAAACCTAGTTTAACCTAACCTTGGTTTCAACGGTGTACATTCGAAGGTGCTATAGTACAAATTAGGTTAGGTAAATTTGAATAACTTTCTATCGCATAGATTGGCGTACGGCAAAACGAAATAACGTAAAGAGATTCGAACTATTGTACTGGTAAAATATCACACTACGTTCAGCAAAATACTAAACACTTAAAACGGTAAAAGACTCAAATTTCTATCGTAAACATAATGCGAAAATTTCTAAACAGCAACCTAAAATTCGTGTAAGAAATAGCTGTGTACTTCAAAACAGTATGCAAAACAAGCGAGAGCTAGAAATTTCTACGTTATAAATGACTTTTGTAAAGCAGAACTCTGACCAAAATATACTGTGTTATGGATCTGGATTACCGAGGGAATTGGGACATACCTGCTGTCAGGGATAGCCGATCCCTGGCCAAACGAAATTACTCAGACATATTCAAAGATACACACACGCTTGCAGATAGAAATTACATGCGCCACATACCGAAGAAAACACTTCACTTATACACGAAAGGTGATTAGTCCTATAACGAAATTATAAAAAAACGAAATACAAATTATCACAGAATCAACACATAAAGATGACACAAACCACTTGTACACACACAACACCAACAAACCACTTTCAAATCACTGCTCCATTCGTCCACTTCCTGTCTCAACCATTACGGAGAGTCTAGTAGGTAACAAAACTCATATGCTCCAACAAGCAAATATCCCAGTCTCTTCTTAATTTTCCGCAGCTAAATTTATTTTATTTGAATTCCAAAGGCTGCTGTGAAATTTGAATAACTTATTTTTGAATGGCTGCTTCAGTAATTTACTATATTTGTGTATTTATGCAGCACACATTTTTCTCTAGCCTATTTCCGAAGCAAGCTACGTTCAATTTGTCTGCTATGACTGTTGGCCAATCAGAAGAAAGGATGTTACTAGATGAGCAAAAGGGGTATGGCCACATAGCAACAGAATTAAACGGATTTAACAATAAAATAAAAATTAAAGATCTTAACAATCACTTTCAAAGTGAGAGAGAAATACCAAGAAAAGATAAATCATAAAATCACAAAGGAAACTACAGAAATGAAAGAAAAATAGCTTCATAAATAAAAAAACCGCGCAAAAAATGATGAAACAAGATCCAATATTGGTCGGCATCCTTTCACACTTGGGCAAACGAATGTCCTTTGAAAAGTACCGATACCAAAATAAGAAAAATATATTATCCCCGTCTCTGAATTAACAGAGAGACAAAAAGAAGAGAAAGAAAAAAACTTAAAAGAAGGTATGAGAGTAAGATATGGAATGATCGATCAAGGTCACTACAGGTGTAGGCTGATGATGTACCAGAGAGTCAAAAATAAATTTAAATTCAATTACTTACACCTTAAAATGTGTATTTTCTCACAACTTTCAAAAATGGACTTTGATTGTTCTTCGTCTGTACGCTTCAATTTAAAATGGTTGATTTCTTTACTATCCAAAAAGCTCGGTATCTGAAGAATGACCCTGTCTTTGTATTCTGACATGTAATACCTTTTTTATACCATCTGCTAGGTATAGGTAGGTTAGATCAGATTTTGACTAGTTTTCTGATCTTACATTAGTTACTGATTAGATTTAATGGTTGAAATTGTTTAGAATCGGTCCGAAATCGTCGTTCTAATAAGTGATTCCTCAACCGGGGGAAGATCTAAAGTTCATTCTGGTACCGGTAGGAGTGCATCTGAATATACATACTTTAGCACCAGCCTGGAGGCAATTAGAAATTCCATCAGTAAAGGGAAAATACGAGTCATGAAAGAATGAGCTCCTGATAACTGACTTACGGAGAAAAAATGCTGTTGAGAAGAGGATGAGCAAGTGGAAGGACCAACATCCTGAAGTATGGCAAATTGAAGGAGGAGATCTCGTGTTTGCGAGGAATCACGAGATGTGCGATGCGTTTCACAAGCACAAGAAAATGTTCAATCTGTACCATTCCTCCCTTTTATATCTGCGAAAACCTGATCCAAAGGTAATTGAGTTGATGGAATTGAGGGCCGGAGGTATGAAGGGTAAAATATCAACAGACCAATGTTGGGTATGGAGGCCTACTAGGAGAACATATAACCAATGGTTAGAATTAGTGAGAAGCTGTGCCCGAGGATATGATTCAGTAAATTGCGGACCATATGAGAAAATATTTCGTCCCATGAACAAGTGACGTTTGTAGGGTATGAACATTATAGAGACTTCGTGATTTTTCAAGTAACAAAGGAGCCACTTATGGATTGAACTTCCTAGTAGGGAATCAGTGAATGGCGCTGTGCAGTGAAGTGATATCCAAAAGGAGAAAGCCATTATTATTTTAGGTGTGCCGTTACCAGTGTTTACAGACAGTGTAAGAGATGTGATTTAAAAAAGTCGTATTAACCCTTACGGTACGAGGATATTTTTTGTAACGTGGAGTACGAAGGGGCGGGATTGGTCCTTGAACCAATAAAAGAAAATACTTTTCAAATGGAAATTTTCAGTTGATTTATTAAATAATCAATATAAATTGCATTTTTCTATATAGATAAGGCCAGTAGGTTAGGTTACGTTAAGCAAATATATGTAGGTCAGGTTAGGTCTATATGTATATGATATGTCTGTTTTTATGTTATGTGATTTCCGCATCTGAGAGCATTCTTATAAGAATACCATATTTACCTGGTTTTTCTTTCATAAAAACCTTGAAAGGGCATCTGCCACTAAACAACAACATCTCATCTATAGTGGTATGAGCCCCAGGTACATAGAACGTAGGAAACAAATCATTGATGAGAGAAATTAATTATTTTATACGTGTGAACTTGTCATCTGTTCGCCTTTCTTCTCTGGTGCTTTTATCATCAAATCATATAATGGTGTTTATTTGTAGAAAACGTTCCCGGTTCATTGCAGCATTGTACACAGGTCGTCCATACAGTACCACAGTAAGCCGAATTATATTCTGAGGCCCTCTTCTGCACGATCTTGGGGGCTGAGAAACATAGTTTCTGTAAGAAGTAGATAAGTAACCTGAACTTACGTTGTTACTAACTGAAACATTTTCCTCTTCCACTGTATCATCACTTTCTAGCACTGCATGATGATCTTCAAAAGTATCTTCAGTTTCACTGTCAATGCCTATTTCTTCATTACAGTCAGGATCTTCAACTGAATCATCGCTATCTTAAAAGTTTACGGCGCTATCCTCAAGTTCCTGTTCCGTGAGAACACGTTTTCTAGATATTTCCGTACTTGACAACACTTTCAATTATATTATTATGCAATACAACACTCGGCAAAAACAATAATAAAAGCATTCGAATTGTAGCTACACAAAAACCACAGTGCAATAAATCAAAATATATAACTCGTAGAATAGTTTTCTTTTGAATACTGCAAGATCAAATGTTAGGTAGTGTTGGCCGAAATGAACTGGAACCGTTCTTTCGGAGCCGTTCCTGCCGCGGAACTGGAACGTAATTCAGTTCCGGACGAAAATCTTTGGCTCCAGTTCCGAGGTTAGGTTCCGGATGATGTCGAGCGTCAGCTGTCTGCCAAGACATTTGCCCTTCTCTTGATAAGTTCACGGAACCGTTCCGAGAAACTCGCACAACAGTTCCGAATTTTCCATTCCTATTTCTGCTTAATGTTATTATCAAGGACGTCTAGCAAGCGAGCCTTGGAACTGTTCCGAGGCTCGCTTGCTAGACGCAGAAATATGAATGTAAAACTCGGAACTCTTGTGCGAGTTTCTACTTTGAAGAACTGTTGGGAGGGAGATTCAACACCTGAATGCAAGCAGCAAGTGGTTTTTCAACACCCCGTAGTCCCGTTGTTTATGTTCAAAGACTGCCGAAAATTGGGCGGGGAGAGGAAGGGAAGAATTGTCCGTTCCATCCATTTCTTTTCTTTCAATTCCACCAGTAGTTTTCTCAAAGCGAGTGAGCTATGTATCGCATGGGTGTTTTTTTTTTTTTGTAAGACTTCTTTTATAAAATGAAAGAACTGAATGTCAGATAGTCTGTTAATATAACATTGTGGAATATTGTGTACCCAAACTTTTTTTATTTTAAGAAATCACATTGTACTCAATAACTTCGAAAACTGACAGGTTATAGAGCAAACAAGTAGATATTATATTCCTATTTCAGCTCAATCTCTGATTTCGATCATCAACCATCACATTATTGACAACCATATAATTCACTCTTTAAAGAATGATACTTTCAAAAATATGCATGGCTTCATCCTTTTCTAGAAATATTTATGGTCTTTAGGTATCTCAGGTCGGGGCAGAGAGGGGGAAAGGATGTTGAAAGGCAATCGGTCAGAGCCTATTTTGTAGGTAACACCCAGGATTTTCTTCCTGATATGTGAAATCTTCATCGTTATAATTAGTACTCTGTCGAAAGTGGGACATGAAATGCTCTCTAATCATCTAAATTTAATGCTTTTGCTTTCGTCTTTTTGCACTATTCATCTTCCTTAATACTGTGAAGGAGTTGTATTCGTCTCAACCCTCATCTTATTTTCGCTACAACCGTCTATTCAATTGCATATTTTAATTTGAAATTTATGTATGACCTTTAGGCATCTAAGGCTCAGGCCGGGATAGTGAGGGGAAATAATTCGAGAAGGTGTCGGCCAGGGCCTATGTTGAAGGTGCCATCCCGGCATTTGCTTGTGCAACTGAAAAACCCTGGAAAAATCTCAGTCAGAATGGTCGGTCGCTGAGATCGGACCCAGGACCTCCGAATGCTACACCAACAATCTACCACTGAACTATAGCGGCTCGGTAATTGCATCCTTTAGTCTAAAACTTTGCGCAGCCTATGTCCTAACCAGTTGCTTTTTCTTCTTTATTACCTTCAGTATTTATCGTCTCTTCAGTACTCTCTTCAGCACTTCGTCATTACAGATATTGTGTTCATGTTGATTTTCCATTCTCCTCCATATCCATATACTTCGAAAGCACCCACTTTTTAAAAAAATTCTCCTAGAGTCTGCATTTTAGTTCCTTATAATAATGTTCAATACAGAATATTTAGTCAATATTTTCCTCAGCTCTATGTAAATTGATCCACAGAAAAGATGATTTATCATTTCTATCCTATGCAAGGAAATAAGAATCGGCCATCGGTTCACCTTGCTCAAGAATCATTTATCATAAATCGAACTGAATACCAACAGTTTAAATAATCTGAAAGTTTCACAGTTGGTCTGAGAGCCTAAGATCACTATTTTTTCCCTGTTTATCTCTCTTAGGTATTGATTTAAAACTCTAAACTACATAATGAAGATCCCACACTGTTCCTTAAAACATGCCCACCGCCAGCCAAAAGCTAAAGAAGTGGTCATGAGTCATGATATATTAAACCCCATATTTACACTCATAAATGTACGGTCAGGAATATTCTAAGGCGCGGAGTCCCTTCTACTGTTCGTCTGGCTATGGACCTGCCTTAAAATACAACTCTCCAGGCGCGGGATTTAATTCTGGAGAGGCTGTGAACATTCTATGGAAAGTATTGTTTGCTAGTCTTTAAAGGAAACATTTGAAATTGTAGCTTCTTGACGTCATGTTCGCCAGTAATGAGTGTGTATGTACATTTATATCGTATGTTAATAAGAACAACTTATGCGGGATTTTCGTAATTACGCTGAAGTTGGATACACTCCCGGAGCCAAACTTCGGAACGGAATGAACGCATTAAACTAAGCTGGGAGGAACTTCTCTCGAAGAGGAAAGAGGAGGGTTGCCTCTGGAACTGGACAGAGACTTCATTGTTTTCGCCAGTTGTTGCCAACTTTATTTCCAGATTTTTCAGAAAGAAAGAACTGGGTTTGGGGTGTTCCAAGCATGTCTTTTGAAGGCGTTTACAAATATCGTGTTTCTTATTGGATCTTCTGAGTGAGAGAGAAAGTGTTTAGTGCAGTTCATTAATGAAATAATTAGTGATGGTAGGGAAGGTTGTATCTGAAACTCCTCTTATACCCAATGGAGAATTGTCACTGAGAGGGTTAGTCGGGCAGTACATTTTATTTCACTTTCTTCTCAAAAATCCATGTTTCTTGTTTTTCTTCTTCATCATCGGATAAAATGCGCGAATAATTGGAATTACTTTATTCTTTTATACGTTTACAACATTCTCTGAAATTATTAGCAAAGAAACATTAATTTGCCCTAGTGATGATTGTCGGTAACATGATCGATAGATTTCCCTAAGTTAGGAACAGATATAATGAGATTATAAAGATGAATGTTTTATTAGTAATAATTAGGAACAAGGTAATTGTTTACAAATTGATATAGACTGTATAGCTGGCAGTCTGACGTCACTAAAATATATCTCTAGGCCTACCAGTCAGTTAATTTACGGCCTTCAGACAGGCAGAATAGAGAGAAGGATGTGGGAGGAAAGTCAGTCAGTACCTAGTTGAAAGTAGTATCCCGGTGTCAGTCCAGCGTGACTAAAATCCTAGAGAAAACTCAGTCAGGATTGACGGCCACTGGATTTGAACCCAGGCAGCGCTGAAACCGGGTCAGTTTTGCTAGCCTCAACATAGGTGATACGGCGAGTCGGTCCAAAACATGACCCGGACTGAGAACTATATCGAATTAGGAATTTCGGCATTGTAATTTTTGTGTTCTGGGTAGAACACTTCCGATCGCGGAAAGCCCTGATAAAGATAAAATTAATTATATGGGCGGTAACAGCGCTATGGCTTACGCCCGTCCCGGCGGTAAGCCCTGAAAGAAACAGTGTTCAAACGTAAGGAAGTAATTATAAATTCTGCTTTGCCCTCCGGATCACCGGGGCAGACCGGATTTTACCCACAGACCCAGTGACCCGATTGAAAACTTAAGGCGATTAACCCGTTTCAGCTCTGAACCCAGGAATAGCTGAGTGTGAAATAAACGCTCAACCAGTTGACATGAAGGGCAGTTTGTTCTAAATAAGCGATAACCTGGTTTCTCTGCGTTTTCCGGCCACAGAAATAAAATGGGATGGTTCCTTGAATTAAAACCAGGGAGGTATTCTCTTCTTTCTTCTCTTAACGACGACGAAGTTAATGATGAGAGACAAAAATACCTTGAGTTGTTAATAAGATACTAAAACTTAAATCCGATTGACTAAATTTCAATTTTATTTATGGTCTTTAGGCATATAAGGCTCAGGTCGGGATAGGGGAGGGGAAAGTATGTAGGAATGTGTTGGCCAGGACCCAAGTTGTCTTATCCCGTTTCAACGCAATGGTAACAGAGGAGGAGGGTCTATTTCTTCAAAACGTTTTTTATATTCTTGCAAACGCTCTTCTTTTGCGTGTGTGTTTTCCAGTTTTGAGCAATTTCCCTCCCTCAGGCAATGGGAGCTGCAGCAGCAACCACTCATTCCATGCCTTTTTCGCTACAGAAGAAAAGGATAACGTTGGAATCTTACTCGCAGCCGAAACCCGCTCGGAACGTAAGGAGCTGCGGAACTGAAAGAACGTAGGAACTTCGGAACGTAAGGAGCTGGGGAACTGAAAGAACGTAGGAACTTCGGAACTGGAACCAAACTAAAGAACGGTTCCAGCTGCGGAGCCGGAACCGAAAGAACGCTTCCCCAAAAGGAACTGGAATGCCCATCACTGATGTTAGGTTCTACAAGAAAAACAAAGTAATGCTCAAAATGTCAGTGTTGCCAAGCCCACATATATCAGTGTGTATAGTTGGCAGAAAACAAAACACACATCCGTAATGATATTTTCATCAGTTAAAAATGGGTAACAAGCCTTACGAACGATGAGGCTGTTGAATCCACTCTAAATTCTGGGCACCTACAAGGTACACGATAAGCCGTTTGGGCAAAAATCCAATAGAATTATGTTCTAAACACTTCACTTGACAATATTTTTTCAAAATTTTTTCGTTCACGGAGACAAGCACAATCGGAGTTTAATTGGTTGTGGGTTCGACGACCCCCCCCCTTCCCCCTCGTACCGTAAGGGTTAAAGAATTCAATGTAGATGGGCTTAGGACAGTACAGATCAGGGATCGAGAGTCCGTGTGGGTGCCATATGTCGTAGCCATGCTGTGTTGTAGCTTGTCGTTTCCCAAAAGGATCATAAATGGCCTATGACATGGTAAACGTCACAGCTATGATATATATATTATTTCCACGTATCTATATATTAAAAAAGTTTCCTAAAAAGTTCTTTGTCCAGTCCGTCCTGCCTAATGGACCGATTTTGATCATTCTTTTTCTAAAATATCCGGATGAAAACCTAGATGAGCCATCAAGAAACCGCATTCCTGTCCGTGAAGTCTGCACTGAAAGAGAAGTGTTTGAGTGTACTCCGTTTGTCCAGTCCATCCGTCCGTTCTATTGGACCGACTTCGATATTCTTTTTTAAAATATCCGGTTAAAATACGTAGATATGCCATCAAGAAACCGCATTTCTCGCAGCAATTCTGAACTGAAATAGAAGTGTTTGAATGTTCTCATGCCATTCTACTTGACCGATTTTGATCATTCTCTTTTTCAGAACTTGCTGCTTAACACGCAGATGAGCCACCAATAAACAGCATTCCACTCCGTCAAATCTCAAGTGACGGAGAAGTGTTAGAGTGTTCACCCCTATGTATTCCTTATGGGGAATATTTATCATATTTCTCACCAAATTTGTCGCCCGTCCAACCGTTCTACTGGACCGATTTTGATTATTCTTTTTTTTTTTTTTTTGTAACATTCCGGCTTTACACGTAGATGAGCCGTCAATAAACCGAGTCTCAACTGAAGAAGAACTGTTTGAGTGTTCTGCCCTATGTATTCCTTATAGGGAATATTTATCATATTTCTCACAAACCGCTTGGCCGATTGGAATGATTTTTCGCACATGATCAGATATTGTACCCATCTGCGACGCTATCATATAATTAGCAATCTTGGATTCAATTTCTTTTTACCAGGTCTCGGATTCGGCCTGACCCGGTGATCCGGACAGCAAAGAAGCGCTTTTAATTATATCCTTGCGTTTGAACAAAGTTTCTTTCAGGGGTTACCGGGACAAGAGGTGTTACTCCAGAGGACGAAAAATACGACCTTTAAAATTCGCAATAATCATAGTTCCCGGACCGGGTCAATCAGGTCATTTCAGTCAAGTTTCTTACCAGGTCACAGGGTTGCAAGGTTACTTATGTTTGGATCAGGCCGGGTCACCAAAATGGTCCGGTTTAAGCTCTGGAACGTAGTACAAGTCTTACTGAATGGCACAAGATTAATTGTTGGCAAAATGTATAACAACTTCATAGATCTACAAATTACAACTGGGTCATGTT
>JAGDQP010039778.1:0-16401 GCA_022664845.1 Lepisma saccharinum | reverse complement strand
GTTACAGATATTTATCCCAATGTTGGAAATATAATTTGCTTAAATCAGTTCGAGAAATATCCTAATCAAATTAACAAAATCTCTCTCTGTCTTCGGTGCTCAATTAGCCCTCCTAAAACAAACAAAAAAAAAATACCCATCACATCCTCTCTTTTTGGTGACGAAGATATGTCCAAACCGAGGAACTATCGACGATTTGGTGTCACGTATATCCATATCCACGCTAATGCATCAAACTTCACAATCACCTTTATTAGATAAAGGTACATATATATCTATAAGTTTCTAAGTTAAGGTATAACAAATATTGGAAAATTATTAGTAGTTAATAATTAATTATTAGTTAGAACCGACGAACATTATATAAACGACGTGGTTAGTTACACCTAGGACACATAATACAGTTTTTCCTCCGTCTTCTCACGAACTCTTTGTTCAGCTACCAAATTGAAAACACACATTATAATGCTCCGGATACAGTGGACTTCCTCGGGGTAATTTTCAAGAGACATGTAATGTATCTTAGGTAGAAATCGATTGTTTCCGCAGCAGACCTACCACCTCTGCATGCAACCTTCCTCGTTTCTCATACGTTCTTGGGATGTTCAAGATCTCAGAACCCACTCTCTACCTAAGCCATGTAAATTAATATCGTCACCTTGTAGAGTCAGGAGGTACTTACTATCTCTACTGCAGCCACTTTTGAGAAAAAAGTTTTCAAGTTTGAAGTTCCATTTAAAGTCAGTATAAATTCATTTCATTTGTAACTTTTCTAGCCACTGGAGGCCGTTTTGTGACATAGTACTTGTGAGGTTGATGCTTTTCAGTACAAGGTCTTTGACTGCACTGTTAACTCCATTTTGGCAAACATTGGACATAGTACTTACTGGCTCCAAGTGACGATATACTCATGTGCTATAATACTATATACATATTTTATGAAAATCCTCTTATCGGAAAATTTGTTGCGAGTTTTATTGATAAATGAAAATTATATTTGCACTTGTAGATCAACAGTATTCACAACTTCTATTCAAATATTTAATAAACTATTTTCGTATTTATTTACGTTTCCTGAGTATACTCGCGTCTATGGTAGAAAACGGTTACAAGTTGAAAGAATGCTTCTCGGCCAGGACAATGTTTGATGAATGGCCACTGGAATTGCATTCGCTCTGCAGAAAGAATTCTGGAGAAACCTCTCTCAGGATGGCCAGTGTTATCAGGGTTTGAACTGTCTCCTCTTTGAATGAAATCAGCCTGAGAGGCCAAGGAGCTAACAGACCGAACAGTTAAGTTGCTTCACTCACGAATCGAGATCAAAGGAGTGCTAGTAGTCAGTAGAAACAAAACTGTAATCCTAAAGAAAGCATAAAAATGTTTTTTTTATGCTGTAAAGTTTAGCGTGATGCGGGGCGTAGTGAGATGCACACATTTATTATGCGAATGAGAAAGTACGTCTTACTTTCTAGGTTCTGGCATTAGAAGAAAGCATGGTATTCCGCCAGACCCCCTCTGTGGGGGGTGTTTACCCCCCAAAGTCTTAACAACACTCCACAACTTTAAAATTTTTGCTGTGAAAAATATATAGAAACCGTAAAAACTTTACTTACACCCTCCTAATTTTGACTTTACACCCCATTAAACAGAAAATCCCGCGGAAATATTGATGGTATTTAATATGAAATTTCCCTCCTAAATTTCCAAATTTTTTCAGTCTTCATGTATATTTGAGTCTGATAACCTTATGAGAGTATTTCTAATGTTATGTCATTTCCTCTTTTCTTCCATCCTGCAAGCATTCACAATTCTGTTCAAAAATAGTAGATCAAATTATTTAAGCTCTAAGTTTTGAGTTCAATTTTAATAGAATTGCTAGTACTTATTAAAACCCAAACATCGTGTTCACAGTTTTTTTTCACCAGAAACATGATAAGGAATCAAACATTCAGAACTTGTAGAAAGTTAAGATAAACTATAGACTAATCAAATTCTGACATATCTGTCATCTTGATTCAGAATGGCGGGCAATTATAAACTTACTTCTCAGGTTTACCGAGATAAGATTTTCGACAAATAAGGGACGGCTAATATCCAGTTTCTAATTTTTTGTCCAAGTACCACCAAAGCCTTATAAGAGAACATCTAATCAATGTTACGAAGAAAAACAGGTTTTGATATTACCGGTATATACAATGTACACAGTAAATATTATTTATCACCACATACGAATTCAAAAACTTCTGATTTTGAATAAGATTTAAAACGTTTTAAAAAAATGTAATTCAGTGACACGTATGGCTGTAAGTAAGCATGTACAGTATTCAAATTATGTAATATAATTATTTCAAAATAATAAATATAGGGTAAGAGTGGGTAATTATGAGACACTCATTCGAAGGATAATTGTGAGACATTCCTTTTAAGTCACTTGTTATTACTGGAAAAATCCAGTTATGACTCCAGACTCTTTATTTCACTCCGTCACTAAGTGCCTATGGCTTATGTCAGATTATCAGATTAATCGAACTCGAATTGCAAATAATTACAAATGTGAGCTTAAAAAGTTTTGTTTTAAATTTCAGTTCCTTGACAAAAATATTCACGTATTGATTCAAAAATTGTTTGCAGGGCTCCAGATGAGACAGTGTGGCAGTTAAGGTCATTGTTTACTTGTTTGTACAGTGGAATAATGCAGCTTTGTTTCATTTTGACGTTATTGTTGCAGTGACCGGTGATTTGTGAGACAAGGAGGGTAATTCTGAGACAGCGTTATTTGTTTTTATTTTGCAGTCAATTGAAGACCTAATAGTCCACAATGCCATCTAAGTACAAGAAAAATGGGAAATTCGAAGTCCACAGATACAAGAAGTGTTTCTTTGGAAGACATTGTCGTTATTTTACCTACGCCAAGAATTCCAAACAATTCTACCTACGCCGAGAATGGCGAATGGAAATGGGGTAAAAAACGTAGATGTGTTTGAAAAGTAACTTCAGTTTGCACTTTTGTTTCTTACAGTATGATACAAAATATAATAGCCGACCGGGTAGCCGTGCAGTCTAAGGCGTTAGGACAACGACTCGAAGGTCGAGTCCCGGCAAGGGCATGGGTATTTGTGGATTTTAACTAGGTGTATTGGGTCGAATCGTGACGTTCCGAAGTCAAAAGTTACTAGACTGGCCTATATAAAATAAAGTTTACCAAAGTTGTTTCTAGATTGTAGATTATTATCCTCGTATTTGTTAGTTAGGTTTCATTTCATTAACCATTGCAATACGGGATATGACTTATGCCAGGCACGTCAGTCTTGTACAATAGGATGCCAAGAATCATAATACATTTTTTTCATTATCTTGTTCCAGTAGGTAATGTTTTTGTATCAGCGCAAATGCTAGAAATTGTCCTTGTATTTTTTTCTTTTCACGTGCGTTTGGTTTTCATTTTGAATTTTTGTTACGAAATGTTGTATACAAGTGAAAATTGTCTTGAAATAAAGAGGATACGTGTTTCTCAATATTGTTCTCTTTCATCCATCAGTAAAATACCCCCTCAGCGTGGAAAACATGGTTTCTCAATACTGTCCTCCACTGTCTCATTATTACCTTTTTGGAGGGTAATTGAGAATGTGTTTTTCTACAATTTCTCGAAATGGGGCATCCTTCAACAGATTCTGTTAAGTGGAAAAGTCATTATTTTTATCACCTAACTGTACCCTGTAATTTCCTTGTCAATAGCTAAGTCATGCAAAAAGATACAGCTCACCCCCTATACCATGTTAAATGAACTAAGTCATTTGTCTCCAGTTCGAATACATTTAGTGATAGCAATCTCGAAACCTGGAAGAATTTTCTTCAAGAAATACTTGCTTTCATCTGAGAAACTCACTCCAAAATGCTTCTACACAAATTTTCCACATATCATAAATTACTACTATTAGTTATAACACTTGAAAGAAATATCTAAAGTATTTAAATTGAAAGAAAATTTTCTTCAAATGCTCCTGCAAAATGCACTATTTGTTGATACTAGTTAACACGCAGGTACACATGTGGACTATCGGTTCTTGAAAGGTATTGGTATTGATCATCAAATCTATTCACTTTCATAATGCGAGAGTGAATTTCGAAAATTGTATTTAGCTATGTTCGGGTTGTGTTACTTTTATCTACTTCTCAGAATCGTACTTTTGATACTGACTTACATATATTTTCGTGAGGTATGTGCGTTCATTTCTTTCAACCGATCATTAGATCCTAAAAGTATAGTAAATATAAATCTGGGCCAGAATGGAATGTTTATGTATTAATAACAACAATTTTTTTGTAATCATCGTCACAGTTTGATCTTGCACTAGTTTCAGTATGTTTTGTAAACCTAACCTGTTATGACCTTGTACTCAGGGACAAAGTGACAGTAAATGTTTTGAAATAATTGTTACTTTCCATAGCAAGAGCTGACGTGTAGTACTTAACTGTAAAATGGCCCTGAATGTTTGTGTCTAATGTTTCGCAGTATATGTTACGGTTTCCCGTGTTCGATGAAATCTTAGTTGTATTGCTGTTTAGAAATTATCGATCTGAAAATTCATATGAATCTCTCTCTCTATGCAAAAGTGTTTCGATAATATAACAGCTAAATTTCACTATTTCTGAAATATTTTTTTTCTTCAGTATAATGAATTCAAGTATATAACTTAGTCTCTGTAGTGAACAAACCCAATGTGGAACTGTTAAATACAATTTGAAGAACATTTTTTTTCTATCTGGAATGTATTACATAGCTACAATAGCTTTTCCAGCAACGTGTGCTTATAATCGTGAAATCGTATTGTTTCTCTGATGGTTAACAGATTGGAAAGTTGAGAAAAGGAACTTATAGGAACGAACTGTACTGTTACAAGATTTCTGACATTATACATCCTTCGGAAATAAATAACTATGAATTCTACGACTTGCAGCTTTTATTACATAAAGTTAAACAATAGAGTTACTAAAGTTGTCATAGTAGCTAATAACAATATGCTCTGTAGTAGTTATCTTGTTCTAGTGATAGTTACGATATACTTTATTTTGGAAAAAGGATAATACTAAAACTTAGTAACTTCAAGGTCATTGCACGTATTTTGATTCAGAACATTTTTTTTTTATGTTTTGATCGCGGGCTTAATAATTTAATATTTATTTCATCTTTTCTCGTTCCTCGAACACTTAGATTCCATTACTGAACTACAGTAGCCTAACACTCCCGGGGTCAAGTCGATGCCTTTCGGTAGAAATTTATGGGCTGGTTTTGATGGAGCTTAAAATAGGTTACTTATTAGATATTTATTTTTATCTCCTAGTAAGTCATTGAAGTGGAACGCTCCTTATATAGTTGATTTTGTATTTCTGCTCCTTCTGAGATAATAGGTTCTCTAGGCGCGAAATCGATGTTTTCACTTACGATGATAGTAGGGGTCTAGTGTGCCTGGTAGGTTCCCCAAGCACACTTATATCGTTAATTAAATAGGATGGTAATGAACAAGTTAGTGGCGTGTTATCGAATGTTCTTTTCTATTTCTTCCGAAAGGTGGCGAATGTTCTCTGTAGTGAGATTTACTCTGTAGGTTCTACTGTAGTTACCGGTACGCGATACTAAATTAAGGTATTTAAACTATATTTTTACATTCATTTTATTTATTATACTAATTTACTAAACAGTCCGAGTTTTGTCTACATTCCATTTTCTTCGGATTCGACAGATGGGCTAAACTGTGGTTTGAGTGCTTCAACTCATGGAGTCACCTTAACGTTTATTTCTCGCTGCTTAAATTAATCACTTCTTCACGTGGGAATTAAGCACTTCTCTATTTATTTAATGCATTTTACGTTTCTCTCTCTCTCTCTTTTTTTTCATCTTGATGATGTCTACGAAAGTTAAAGTTTATATTGAAAAGTTGAATTAATTACCAGATGTGTAATGTTTTTAAAGCGCTCTGAATTTTTTTTTCCTGCTGGCCTTTGGTATAGCAGTTACCCGAATGTTTCGATGTGTGTTTAGACAGAGACAAATGTCCATGACTGGTGAAACTGTGATTAGCCTTCCATCTTTACGATGTGTTATGTTGCAGCTATCCAGTTTCCAGTTCATGTGTCATTTCTTGTTGTCTCCTTTTATGTGCTACCTGCCTGCGTAGTGAGGTGGTTGCTACCAGGTTAGGTCCCCTCTGTGGAAGATTCAGTGCGTCTGCTGTTTTAAGCTTTCTTTCCTTGGGGAAAACCTATTCTTTAGAGATTTTGAAGTGTAGTTTTGATGGGAGCAACAGTGTATCAGACTTTGTTTCTGAGTTGATCTTAGGATCTATTTTGTTGAGAATAGGTTTTACACGATTATACTCTTTCTACGTTGGTTTGATTTTTTCTATGCTTGTATTATTATTTATGAAACATGTTAAAAGTCATAGTTATCATATGTGATTCAAGTCTGAGGAGCTGTAAAACTGCTTGGGTTTTGCGGTATCTAAAATTATCAAGAAAATTTTATGAATATGATAATTAATCTGAGATTGCATTGCACAGCATCGATTTGCGAATTTCAAAATTTAGTAAGCTCCACGATTCCTGTGCTATTGAGGTCCTGTGCTACTATTTGATATTGGTGTGTATATGCGAACGAGAGGATTATAACATACTCGTGTAGTCTGCATGGGATCAGAATAAATCACTACATGTCTTACATATCATAGAAATCTACTTAAATAAATGAGCGACAAAGTTATCTACTATAAGACAACCTTAACCTGAAACAAATTAGTTGCAAAATGCAGGCTAGTGGTAGTTAAATCAGGAGAAAAGACTAACTCAAATGTGTTATAAAATGAAGTTTGCTAACTAATTATGTGATATTGCTGACGACATGTTCACACTTTTTTTTATCTCTGCACAAAGATAATTTCCTTAAACATTTTGAAAGCGTTCTAAACGTTTATTCAATTCTAATTTAATAGATTTCTGTATATTGAAGTTTTGTTTTAAGTGGATAAAAAAAAAACTAGTGACTTGTCCTTTATTTGGAGGAGATTTAGAAATAACCGATTTTTAAAAATGTTTCTCACGTGTTCTAAATTTTATAAGAATATTTCATTTCGTCACAAACGGTAATGAAACAGCCAATTAAGAGGCACGTTAATGAATGAAAGGAGGCGTAAGTGCTTAGTGGGATATCCACAAAATACAGATAACTACTGCCACATTCTAAATCTTTGTACTGAATGACTTATTGGGTCTAATCTGTTGCATTTCAATTAAGTTCATGAGTCTTATTTCATCTTTTGTAGTTAAGATAAAATTAATTGTATAGGTCGTAACAGTACTATGGCCGTCCCGAACTTTTGTAGTGATCGATACCGTATTTACATGATAAAAGACAAAGATGTAAGCAAGTAGCATTAGATTAAATAGAGTTTCCCCACTAGAGTTTCACCTGCTAACAGAAGAATATAATGCGTAGCAAGACAGGACATACTACCAGCTCATAAAATGTTACTTCCATTGTATTTCAAGCATGTTACATTGCCGATCGATTCGATGTGTCGTATAGACGAGCACATACCTCAATTCAATTTTCTCTCACATGCTACAGTGTCTAAGATATTAAGATGAAAGTAAATTTCGCTCAATCACAAATTCCATGTTTAAGGGCCTCACTAAAATTCTTTTTTTAGATGTACTTTATACACATATTCTCCTTTGAAGCTTTTCTCTAAACGCTTAGATAAGTCATCCCACATTTGTTGTATATTGGGTGCTTTCTTGTCACATATGCACTTTTGATTGCAAGTACATTTCATCAAGTTCGTTAGAATATTAGGTCGTATTGCATGTGTTTGCAATTCTACCAGAACATTCGACGCAACCTACGAGACACAAGCGGCGTCACTGCAATGCACGCTCGCTTCCTAGTTTCCTTCATGAGTGATTGAATCGCTGGTAACTCTTGTTTCTTGCCTATTAATTATGTTCTTGATAGTCGTCCAAGCCAATGCGCATCCATGATTCTTAAACTGTTTTTGAATTTTAGACAGCGAATGTTTGGCATGGAAAAGTGCAACTATGTAGTCTACCCCCAGAACCCGTTGACATTTGGAGCCATGATTCACACAACACACACTTGCGATAGTGACTAACTAGTACAGGACTATAGTTTTCTCCTGCGCTTGTAACCACTCAGTTCGGTCCATTCTGTGAGTAGGAGGAACAATTGAAATGGACACATATACTCGGATCTACCTTCTGTATTTGACAGGTGTAAATCACCTTAAGTTTCGTGATGGAAACAGCTGTGAAATCCATCTTTTTCATTATTTTTAAACCAACCTTTCATTTTTTTAAAATATGAGATATGACATCCGTGAGCGAGCACAATATCCGAAAAAAGGAACGGAGAATGTAGCATCCAGGACTTCTATTCTGAGTACAAACCCAGTATTTCCCTGATGGGGTTGAGGGAAACTCGGGAGAAACTTCAGAAACTCTGACTTCAGCAGCTTGCACTTGCGTCGTCTCCGGTCCCGATATCAGTCTTGACTTTCGACAGTAAGGTAGAACTTCGTTCTTTCATCAAGCAGATAATTGTGCAGAAAGAACCTAATTTTTGCGTTGTATAGACCAGCCACAGGTCATCAGGTGATTTGGCTATCTTCTGCTGAAATAAATCATAAATTGTTATAAAACGTCTTGTTATACTTACCTTCTTCACTCCAATTTACCTTTTTGTTTCTTCCGTTTCCTTTGCTTTTGATATTTGAATGTTTGATGAATGTTTCTTATCTTCTTACAAGCTATTCTTTCAACATTCACATATAACTGCTAAATCATCTTCTATGTTTTATCACTTATTCTACTTCTGAACCTGGATTTCCTCAAACTTCTTAGAATTAGTTTTCCTTCGTTTCTCTAGTTAATATCCTTTTTCTAATCCTTTTATAGTTATCTATGCTGCTTTCATAGAAAAATATTTTCCTGGTCAATTATGATGTTGGATTCTTCTACAAATAAATTTATGGAATATGCAGTTCCATATAGTTGTTAGATTTCCTTTCGGTCCATGTGTTCGTTAAGTTATACTTGTGTATATTTGTCCTTTTAGTTGTATTTTATTTCTACAATTTTTCTCTAATAAAAAATTACCCAATAGGAAACTGCCACGTTGTTGTAGTGACTTCAAATGTTAACAATTACTACATTCTTAAATTATTATAACAAATCTGTTTATTGTTTTGGTTAATTATCGATATACTATTAAGAATGTATCTCTCTCTATAAAAATGACTGAAAGTATGTTTGTGTTATCATCACGTCAAAACGGCTCAACAGATTGCAATGACTTTTCGCACATGAACAGATACTGGACCTGTCTCAAATGTTATCATATTTTTATTAACCGGAAGTGACTGTATCGCGACCTAATTAATAGAAACAGTAATTCCATTATTTATTACAATTCAATAAATATATTGTTTCCATTTTTAAATTAAAACAACAATCAAAAATAAATGAATACTTACTTACTTACTCTATGGCTCACGGAACTCGCAAGTTTATCGCCGCAGTAACAAACGTTCTCCATAGGATTCTATCCTGAGCAAGATCAAGCCAGTTTTAATCACAAACACCAATTTCTCGAAGATCCCTTCTAGTATTATCCACCCAACGTTGTCTCGGTCTTCCCAGCGGTCTTTTTCCATCTGGCTTACCAACCACTATGGAATATAATCTTCATTTCCCTCATCCGAGCAACATGGCCTACCCATCTTAGTCGTCGTGATTTCATTATTCTAACACTATCGGGTGAGTCGCAAAGACCGTGAAGTTCTTCATTATGCAGTCTCCTCCATTCCCCAGTCATCTCGTCGAGGGTTTCGGCCCGTATATCTTTTTCAAGACCTTATTTTCAAACGCTCATAATTTATGTTCATCTGCTAGGGTCGTACTCCAACTTTCGCAACCGTAAAGTATTAACGGCAGAATAACAAGCCGAAATACTGGAAATGAAGGAAATAGATACATAGCAATTAAGAATGAGAACATAGAGAAATAGACAAATTTAAATACTTGTTAGCATATGTAACAAACAAAAACGAGGTCACGGAAGAAATAGAAAAGTCGCTTAGCATAGGGAAACTCTTGTTTCTACTCAGTCCAGAAACTCTTAACCTCGCGATTAATATCAGTCGTCAGTCGTACTGTGCGGAATCTTGTTGCTGAGTCTCCAGAGTGCAGTGAAATGTAGCACTGAAGATGGGTGTCTCTCTCATAGTTTGGCGTGTTAGGATAGGCATGTTCTCGTGCTATGCAATGAAAGTTAAGAAAGCGGATTCCGCTTTCTTAACGTTGTGTGATTCCGCTACATTCAAAGCTACGTTTTCGTACGGTTTTGTAATATTAACAATTATTTTGATATCATGTGTAGAACCGAACCCGGGCCCGGGCCCGGGTCCTAGATCAGATGCAACAGACATGAAGGACTTAGTGCGAGAAATGCGTAGTATGAAGGAGAGTATAACAAGTGAGGGAAATGTTGGACAAGTTAGGTAATTGACTTGAATCCGTTGAAAACCAAGTTGAAAACGTTTGCAAAGATGCTAATGATCTTCAAGACTACACCACATGGCTAGAGAAAAAGGTAGACGATTTCAAAAATAGGACAAAATGTTGTAGTGTACGGCTTAGAAGAAACAGGTCGAGAGACATGGACTGAAACTGAAGTAAAGGTGCGCGAATTGTTTGAAAACAAACTGAAAGTAAAAATCGATAATGATGACATTCAAAGAGCACACAGGATAAACGCCAAGAAAGGAAATAGACCGATAGTTTGTAAATTATTGAAGGACAAAAAAAGAGAAGAAATACTTAAAAATAAACATTTGTTACATGGTACCAAGTTATTCGTAGATGAAGACTTTTCAGCAGCTGTTCGTAATGAAAGAAATCGACTGAAGGAATACATGATGGAAGCTAAAAGAAGAGGTTTCCGTGCTCATCTACAATATAAATATTTAGTGATAGACAGGAAGAAGTACAGTACATGGGACTTTGAAACGGGAAACAATCCTTTAATGAGTGAAGGCGCAAAAACTGTTAAAAATAAATGCAATGTGACTATGAATAGTGATAACCAAGTTTCGAACGCCCCAGCTGGAACGTCCGGCCAGGAGAAATCTGACAGCTATCAGTCCAGTGTCTCGGATGACAGCATTCCATCATTGCAATTGTGTGTTCAAGAAACAGGTGTTTGTGCTAGTGTTGGTAGTGGCAATGTGCTCAGCGACCCCGCTAAAAATTAACCTGGTGCTGAATCTAAGAAAAGTTCAAGGTTGATGAACTTTCAACCTCGGAAGAAGGAGGGGAAGGCCTCCTGTTGACAACCAAGAAATGTTAACTTTCAATCAGGTAGGAAGCAAGCCGGTATTTCTCTTGAAACAACAGAAGAGGACAACCGCAAAGCAAATGTTATTGAAAAGGGGGATTTTTATTTAGATGTACTTTTCCAAACCATCAATGGCGCCAGGACCACAACAAAAGAAATATATTGTAATAATTTATCAGGTAATTACAGTGTAGTAGCATTAGTGGAAACATGGTTGGGAGATTCTCATTATGACTCTGAGCTCTTTGACGATCGTTATGTGCTATTCAAGAGAGAAAGGAATACAGAAATGCGTGGCAAATGTTGGGGTGGAGGAGTGATCCTAGCAGTACAACAAAAATATGATGTTTCTCAAATGGATAATATAGAATATGATCTTGACTGCATTCTCGTTAAATTTGTAAGTAATACTTTATCTATGTACATGTGTGTAGTTTATTTTGAACCTAATTCACCGCTTGAACCGTATGAACATTTTTTTACGTACCTTGAAAGCAGCTGTCCACCGGGTAGTACTGTTTGCCTTCTGGGGGACTTTAACATACCTGAAATAGAGGGTCCAAACTCAAACATCACAAATGCCACAGCAAAGATGGCATTAATCAAAGGAATTAATACATTTTATGAATTAATATGTCATTTTATGGCATCTTTTGAATTAGAATCACTTAACCACATAACAAACAAGAACGGTCGGACTTTAGATTTAATTTTAAGAAATATCAAAAGTGTCAAGGTTGAACATGAAACTTCTCCTATTGTGAAAGAAGATCAACACCATCCTGCACTGTTAATTAGAATAACTTATACCAAACCTTCAAAAAACAAATTAAAAAGCAACATTAGAAGTCATAATTTCAGGCGAGCCAATTTTGAATTACTGTATAGGGAACTAGCTGGAGTTGAGAATGTTTAGAAAATGTTGATAATGTCAATGAAGCTCTCACTATTTTTTATCAAATAATTTATGATTCTCTGGATAAATGTGTTCCAGCAAAGTAAATGACCTCAAATTCATATCCATGCTGGTTTACCAGAGAAATCATTACCAATATTAAACGTAAATCATACCATCACAGGAAATGGAAAAAAGCAATTGGAAACTCTCATTGTCATTATAGAGAATTTGTCCAATTGCGAAAACAAGTAAAAAAAGACATATCATTAGCTTACCAGAAGTTCTTAACCGATAGTGAAAATACTATTCTAAATGACCCTGGAAACTTTTGGGAGTTTATCAAGAAAAAACACGACATCTTCCACCTGCAAGTATGACATACAATGGACAAATAATCTACGATAATGATGAGATTGACAATTGTTTTGCAATTCACTTTCAATCAGTGTATCAAAAATCATCTGCAAAATATGAAATAAAGGATGTAGACAACAAAGGGAATTCAATATATTCATTCGAACTGTTGAATGTAACATTAGGAGAAATACAGGATGCAATAAAGAAAATGAAACCAAAAAAAATCAATCGGATCAAACCACGTACCTCACTATGTCGTGAAAGGCTGCGGTGAAATTCTTAAACTTCCCCTACAGTTTATTTTTAACTTATCAATTAAAACGGCAACATTTCCGGATAAATGGAAGGAAGCTGTTGTTTGTCCAATTCTAAAATCAAATTCTAAAAATGAAGTAAGAAATTATAGGCCTATCTCAATACTATCTTTCTTTGCTAAAGTATTCGAAAGTATTATTTACAGTAAAATAATTAATCATGTTCGAAGTGCAATATCACCATTTCAGTACGGTTTTCTTACTAAAAAGTCAACAGACTCAAATCTGGCTGTAATTACTCATTACATAGCTTCAGGTTTAGACAAAGGTGCACAAATTGATGTTATCTACACTGACGTGGCAAAAGCATTTGATACTGTAGATCATGACATCCTGTTACGTAAGCTCAGCTACTTTAATTTTACAGAAACTTCATTAACGTTCATTGTTTCGTATTTAAAAAATCGCAAACAATCTGTTCTTTACAAAGAATTTATTTTCAGGCAATACGAAGTTCGATCAGGTGTTCCTCAAGGATCAAATTTAGGACCTCTTCTATTTCTAATATTCATTAATGATTTATCAGATTGTATTATAAACTCTAAAAAAAACTCCTATTTGCTGATGACCTAAAAATATATTTGGAAATATCCTGTATTGAAGACTGTAATAAACTTCAGAGTGACCTAAACAATGTTTTAAGTGGTGTGAGGAAAATAATCTTGTTATAAATGTTAATAAATGCAAAACTGTCTCCTTCACTAAACTTGAAAATAAATATACGTACGCATACACAATTAACGGCGTTCAATTAAACAATGCTAATTCAGTAAGAGATCTGAGTGTAATCTTTGATGCACATTTAAAATTTAACACGCATAAAAAAGGAAGCATATAGAAACTTAGGATTAATAATGAGATTAGGAAAAGACATTAATAATCCACAGGTTCTCAAGTTACTGTATTTTAACTATGTCAGATCTAAATTGGAATATGCATCTATAATATGGAATCCACAATGTAGTAAATATTCTAAGACAATTGAGATCATTCAGTCAAAATTTTTTAGATTCTTAGCGTACAAACAAACTGGTTTTTATTCAAAATTTGATTCGTCGTCGCTACTGGCAGAAAACTTTGTTCTTCTGACGTTGGGAAAAAGGAGAACTATGAACGATATTATATTTCTTTCGAAAATATTTAATAATGACGTTGATTGTACAGACTTAACAGCAGCTATTAGTATAAAAGTTCCTTCACTTAGAACTCGTATGCACAACAATATTTTTTTTTTTTCTGTAACAAACCCAGAACAAATTCTATGTTAAAGTCTCCTATATGGCGATCTTGTGCTACCTATAATAAGTACTTACAAGAAGATAACGAAATAGATATCAACAATATGACAGAAACGGGTATACGCTCTAGATTAGTGAGAGAATAAACTACTAAATTTCTATCTTGTGGAAATTATATTGAAGTCTTTGTTTCGTTCTGTGTGATTGCGTTTATATATTTTTATTCTATCTTCTGAAAACTGTATTAATGTCTTTGTTTTGTTTTATGTGATTTTTTATTTAATGTCTTTGCTTTGATCTATGTGATTGTGTTAAAAATGTGCTTTCTTTGTTGTTCTATGTGATTGAGTTTATATATATTTTTGTCGTATGTAATGGAAGACTATAAATAGGCATTATTAGCCTGTTGTTTTCCTAATAAATAAATATCGAGAAAGTAGAAATTGAAAATATACAGAAATAAAGATATAGCTTATAATTTTTAAATTTAAATTTGGATTGTTATAAATGAATTTATTTAGATTTAATGTTTTAAAGCATTGTAGTTGTATTTGGCAGTACTACTACTACTACTACTACTACTAGTTTTAGTAGTAGTAGTGTAGTGGTGGTGGTGGTGGTGCTGCTTCTGCTGGTTGAGTTGTTGTTGTTGTTGTTGTTGTTGCCCACATATTGTATTCATCCCTTTCCAACGGACGGGTACTTTAGCTAGTGTGTTAGAGAGGAGTAAAATTGGAAAGCATAAGTATGTATAAAGAACATTGTTAGAATATTTCAAGCACATAGCTGGCAGAGACAGAAATTAGTTACTGCTAATAGGTGTACTACCTTGAATCAAGATAATGTTATTAAGTTGGATATTTTATACCAATACTTTTACAATATACAGAACTTAGTACACTTCTCTTCTAAGAAGCATGCATTTAAATTAAATTTGTTTCGTGAATTATATATATTTTCTCTTCTTTTTGTTCATCAATCCTGCAGTTTTCCTGCCAAGAGCTCAGCTTAGTCTTTATTTTATGGGATTTCGTTCTGAACCGTGATCTCTTGTATAATTGTCACTACAGAGTGAGACAATCTTGACATCGCAGATCAACTGCAGCATAGTCTGAAGAAGTCAACAAATAAACGCTGCAGCGGGTAAAATTCGTGTAATCTGAGAGCGCAGTAACTCTTACATCAATCAAATGCTTTATCAATCATTGCTATCCTGTATTTTTAGGGTTTACAGAGTTTTTTTCTATTTCCTAAAGATTAGGAAGTATTTGAAATGTCAAAAAGCGTTATTTGAAAAAAAAATATTAAGGAAAACATAGCGAATTTCGAGAGATAGACGTTCAAGATGAAAACTGGCTTGATCTTGTACAGGATAGAATCTAATGGCGAATGTTTATTACTGCAGCGATTAACATGAGAGTTCCGTAAGCTACCGAGTTAGTTACTTAGTTTTATCATTGGATTATACTGGCAATTTCCCCTTCTCGTTGCCGACTTGGTAGCCGTGTGGGTTGGGGCGCTAAGTCAGCGACTCGAAGGAACCAGGTTCGACTCCTGGTTGGGACATGGATGTTAATTTTAACTAGCATCGTATTCATAATCGTGACGGACCGAAGTCAAAGTTACTAAAAAAGAGCACATACAAAATAAATTTTAGAGAGTTCCCCCCTTCCCCCCATTCTTGGTCACAATCACTTCTCATCTCACGCTTAACAAAATTTGCTTAATCGAAAGAAATGCAAAATACCTTTCTTTTTAGTACGAATATCTATTTACATCGCAGATTAATGCTTTTAAAAAATCAAGAAACGAAGAAAATATTACCATTTCTTATAAGAAAGACAAATTTAACAATCATCTACGGATTTAATTACAAAACATTAAAAATTAGAGAAAAGTAGAGAGCGAAACCCACGCAGCCAAATCAAGATAATTCTATTAAAATGTAAAGTAAACGTATCAACTTTACATCACTTCTCCGAACGCTGAAACTTCGATGACAATTACTGCTTCAGAAGAAATCTGAATGTAATCTCAAGGTTATTAAAGCGATTTATTTCCGTGCTTTCTTTGTGAAATAGTAGTTCATATATTGTATTGTTAGACGTACTCTTAAAACTACTATCTATAGTCGTATATGGGAAACATAATTAAATTTTATGTTCACAGTCTTCGGTTTATTATAGA
>JAGDQP010039777.1:0-17576 GCA_022664845.1 Lepisma saccharinum | reverse complement strand
ATATATGTACTAGCTGATTTGCCCACCCATTAGTGCGGGGTGAATAAAATGTTGGCAACAGTCATCACGACTGTCACCAACACTCGCCACTCGCTTCCCCGTAGCAGGCTGCGGCCCCAACTGAGTGAGTTTTGTGGGGTGCGCCCCCACAGGGAAGGTTTGCTCTATTTATTGTAGCTTTCATACCAAATTTCGTTTCTCTAGCTCGAACGGTGTAGAAAATGTTTTTTTTTGGGGGGCGGCCATTTTAAATCCAACATGGCGACTGATATGATAACTTTTGAGATGTGTCCATTGTCTGGTCATGTGCGAGAAATCATTCCAATCGGTCAAACCGTGATGACAACACACACATATGCCTTGTTTAGATTACTAACATTTTACGATGGTAAAACTTATGGGTAAAACTAACTTGCGTTCAGACTACTGAACTTAACTTGGTTATCGTGCTTGTACTACCATTGTCTGTATAGAAACAGGTTGAGGTTTCCGTGGTTGAGTAAAGAATCTGCTTGTTACACGGGAGAGGATTAAATTATAAAAAATGAACAAAAATGTAGCGTCAAATTTTGTAGATTAGTTCTGCCATCATTCTTTTATATTTTAAAAGTAGTACGCACCACTATTATACTATATATTTCGATAAAGAAATAAATAAACTTACGAAGTGGTTCGTGTCTAAGAACTAACTTGCGTTTAGACAGTCGTTTCTTACTAACGTTACAAGATAACCGTCGCAAGTTGACGCTAGTTAAATTCGAAACCCGCGTTAACGGTAACTATTGTTTACATTACTAAAATGAACTCAGGTTAACGTTAACCATGGTAAAATGTTAGTAATGTAAACAAGGCAATAGTCACTTTCGTTTATATATATACAACCGAGTCCAAACCGAAACCATGCTTCGGTTTCATTCGTGGACAAAGAGTCACGTTTGGTTGAACCCAGATGAGAAGAAACCTATTATTCTATTACGGGCTTGTAAAGGTAGACGGAGAAAACCGCACACGTAAAATGCCATCGACGTGCGGTAAAATTCGTTATTTAGGAAACACAGTTCTCACATTTCATTCAGGCCACGCAACAACGTCTAAAAGCTAATTATAGTGACTTACGTGACTGGGCTCTTGAGATTGATACGGATTTGAGTATTTCTATTTCAAGTCTCTCAAAGTTTGATTTTACGTTTTAACAGAGCTTACAAAATCGGAAATAGAAAGATAATACAATTGATATAGAAAAACTACGTCAAAGATGAAGCAGATACAGAGGAAGCAATCACCGTATTCATGAACGCTGCGAAAAACAAAATCTCTAAGTTTTCGCTACTCAGACCTCGTGACCAAAGCGGTAACATCGCGGACTTCATGTCTCTCTCTCTCTCTCTGTGTGTGTGTGTGTGAGAGAGAGAGAGAGCTCACAGAAAGAAGATAAAAAACAGCAATACACGTCTTTCACGCCACACAAACGTGTTTTCGCATCCACCACGAAATAGTACATTCTTTCCTAGAGATGGGCGAAAAATAACGTAGCAGCTATTTTTGCTGAATTATTGTTAGTGTTTCAACTAATGAAAATAGTAGCTACCAACGGGAGCTGTTATCTTTACTTCGAAGCCCAGGAGGGAAAAAGGATCCATCTATGAAAAAGCACACGCACAATCATTTTCTTCTTTTTATCAAAAACCCACACAGAGATGACCCTAGTCGACACGGCACCCGCTTGCAGTGATGACAGAGTGCAGATTCGAAGGGGTGGGATGAGGTGAGGTGAGATATGCGTTCACAACACCCTATCACCCTTTCCCACATCATAGATTCTCAGAAAATTAACGTTTTACATGACGAAACAAAAACCTTGAAAAAATGGACATATCAACTTTTGCTATTTCACTAGAATTTAGACAAAAGAACAATTAAAAATATCTATGGTATTAATTCTTGCCAAACTGAAGATTCTTTGTAGTTGCATGTAGTGAAGAAAAGTTTCTAAAACATTTATTTCAATATCAGTATGGTAAGTGCCTCGCTTCTACTCGTCTGTGAACTATTAAGATTATAGAATTATGCCAATTATGAGATACTCAGAAGAGAATCTGATGAAAGACTGGGAATACAACAGATTCCACGGCACATGTTGATAACTTATGAATGGCCATGCTGAACGGGGTAACTGCTAAACGTGTTTACTTACGTGATAAGTAGCTCCCGACCATGCTTCTTTTTCACTAATGTATCTAACGTTTCTGTTTTCCTTGTGTTTTATTTTCTACAACCAATACGTAAATTAGTCAAACATTAGGCAGATTAGTTCATACACCAGTGAACATGAAACACTGTCGGGAGTTAATTCACCACGTATTGCCCCAACCAGGAATAAAATCTTTGTATTTCTGCCCAAATAGGTAGTATTTTGAAACTTATCAACAACCATTAGTTTTATTATCCCCCATTCGTAACTTATAACAAATCGAACACTGTGTACGAGCAATCAGTAACATATGAAATATAAGATTTACTTTGATCATCTGGTGATCATAAGATATATAAGATTGTTGTTTTATTTAACATTAGGTAATATTTGTAGAACACTAGGCAATTAGAAAGTATACTATACCTATAAAAGAATTAAAGTAATGCCCATAAATAGTAGATGACTAGAAACGTGGTAAGTCGTGAGTCTAATTTCTGTGAGGCAAAGAGTACACCGAAAATAGATAGACCAGTATTCCATTAAGACACTGTTCACATAACGTTCATGCTAGAAGTGGGATCAGAAATGTTTTGGACGTATTTTCTCCCAAAGAATTTCCTTTTGGTTGAGATTATTATCCACAAGAACCAGAACTGCTACATTTACTTAGTTTCGATGAACAACTGTAGCCTTTTGTACAGCTTCTCTGGAACTGATGCAGTATGAATGTTCCGAGAAGTCAATAATATAATTGTAGAGTACAGATGGTTAAAACGAGCCTGGCGCAACGAGAATTCGAAAGCATTCTTAAACCTACCAGCAAAGTTCCAGGTTTGAATCCTATAGAAAAATATAAGCAATCAATTTGAACAAACAGTGGAGCGTCGCTAGACATATCCAAACTTTCTGACCGTATTTTGGACTTTAGCGAAGGAAGAATAGTTTACAATTAATGTCAGGTGGAGGTGTCCAAAAGTAGTGAACTAATATTGATTTCTGGTAATTAAGAACCTAGTTCTGACACAATATGAACTAAGGTATAGGTTTGAAGCTTGCTCTTTGAACAGTCATTTGCAAGAAATGATATGGAGCAAATAGCCACATTGAGGTTCCCGACGTTCACGATTGAACTCATGCATGGCCTAAGTTTATACGAACAGCAAATTTCACTTGTAATGTTCTCGAAAGCTTGAACTGTCTTCAATTTGTTTTTGTAAACATTTTCTTTGAGAAACTCTCAGGAAAAGTTATGAGATTTGAGGTCGCAACACATTAGTGTTGTTTGGAAACGTTTCTGAAAGCAGTGGTATGAACTCATTGTTTCTACTTGTTGGACGAATATAACAATTTGTGAAATGTTTGAATGTAATTCAAGAGAAAATGTTTGCTCTATCAAAAGACAAAACATTCTACATAAAATCAATTGTGCAGATATTATCTTTTCTCAGCAGTCAAGGCGGATTAAACTCCCTCGTTTCATTCTTTTGTGCTTATTGAACGCTTTAAATTATGGTTGTGACTAATTAAGCCTGAGACTTCGAGTAAGCGAGCGGGAAACAAAGAAACTAAACAAATCTTCAATGACAAGTCAACTTAGTTTTCTTTCCACAACTTAGTTTGATATCCGTTAACTTCTAAAATTTTTATGATTTGAGTCGTGTATTCTAGTGGATGATGATGATGCAATAAGTAAATTCCTCGATTACATTAGATAGTAGGTTCATTTGCGTTAGAAATATGTTGACCACTTTCAGGGCAGAAGATCGATGTTATAGTTTCATCTTCGAAGTCTATTTACGCCACTACGTTAGCCTCTTTAAACTGTAAAAAAAATGTTTTATTTGTCATTTTCTATCTTTCAAATATTTTCAGTAAGCAACAAATTAAGAATAATTACAAAGAAAGGAAATTACAAATGATTTGTTCATAACAAAGTAGTACCAATAATTCGGAAATATATATAAATATTCGTACCTTTAAATGAAACAGTTGTTCATCGTAATGCTCCTTTTCACAATCCTCTCCATCTTCAAGCATCCAACGATTTACAGCCTCTAGCATATTACTTAAAAAAATCTTATATTCTGCAAGTTTAGAATCTGGATTCGAATAGTTTTCTGACGAAAGACGGCGTTTTAAATCCAAAACACATTCCTCTAATGCATTTCGAGCATCTACACGTTCTTCTTCTAATCTATCTTGTTCTACCATACTATTCTGAAACATGAAAGAGTTGGATAAGTTTAACCTTAACTAAAAAGAAGCAATATAATTATAAAGAACTCGATAGTCTGAGATTGTGTTGTCGCTTTAACATTAAACTAATATAAATTACGATATTTACAACAGCTTTAATTTTTTTCTAGACCGTGAAACTAATATTTTTGAAGTCAAAGACAAAGTGTAGAGACAGTAGAAAGCGACAGCCCCTCATGGGGTCCATGCACTTGGAGGTCGGTGCAGATCCTATTAAGGAAGGATTGGGGGGTATCATCCTCGACGGGACGGTAAAAGGTAGGATCGGAAAGTTGTTTCAGGACTTAGGATTGGTAGTCAGAGTAATTCATAACTACCGTGATGGGTCTCTTGGCAGCCGGGCGGATAATGATGGTCAGATCATAACGAAGGCTGGAGATAGCTCCTCGTTCTGCACTGGTGAGGTTGTGATGTGACTGGAACGTGTCAGTGAAGCCAGGGCTAGCAATTTATTTGGAGAGGAAGGAAATGTACAGTTCAACAGGGTGGTTTGGAGGAAGAGGATTTTTACTAGAGAGAGGAAGGAATTTGTGAAGACGGAGATGAGTTTCTGTGTCAGAGGTTCTGGTCTTAAAGGTGTCGGGATGAGTGAACCAGTGGTAGTACCACCTGAGGTTACGGGCAAAGGTGAGGAAATCATTAAGTAGGTTGGCTTGTTCAATATGGCGGGAAGAAGAAAAAGAAGGGCCGTACGAAAGCACTTTGTGTTCGGTAGCTGAAAGTGTGCGGGAAGAAAGGTAACTGGCTAAAGCGTTTAGGATTTTTGGTTGGTTTAAGGTGGCGGGTTCACTTATGTGCTTACTTCTGAATCTCTGAGAGGTAGAGGTTAGGTTGCTTTGGCAATTGTTGAGAGAGGTCGGATCAGGACGACTAATTAAAGGGGGAGTCAGTCCGAGTAAAAGTGGAGGATGAAGGGAGAGGCAAAGGAAGAGAGGAACCTTGAGAGAGGACAGAAAGATAGTCACTAAAGTTTGGAAAGGTGTTTGTATCTCAGGTTGAGCAAGAGACAGCAAGCATCAGTTAGGATTTGGAATATGTTAGAAATGGGGGAAGATGGTAAGGAAAGTAGAATTTTGATGAGAGATTCAAGTTCTATGGACAGTTCTAAAGCTCGGTGAAAGTGTAACGAGAGTGCTAGGGTGGTCAGATTAACAGGGATGTATCTGCAGAAGAAAAAAAAAAAAGATTGTGCCGAACGGATGGCGAGAAAGCGTTGAGAGGAAGTTTGGGGCTTAGACCTTTAGGTTTAGGTCCTAGGTGAAGGCCGGATTGCAGAAATTCAATTTGTGAGAGAGCGCGGGAAAACCTAAGAGTGATAGTGCGGAAACGGGTAATCCAGAACAGAAGGGGATTGGAGGACATTATACTGGTAGTAGTGCAGAAAGTCTAGTAAAGCCGAAAACGAGGGGCTGCAGGAAGTCAGCAATAACTCAGAAATAATATTAGGGAAAAACACGAAAGTGGTGGGGAAACAAGCGAAAACAAGTTTTTTATTCTCCCCTTTTCCCTTTCATCTTTATTATTATTCCCTCCCCTCTGATTCTTTACCCTTTATTCCTTTTGGAAGCCCCTTACCTACTCCTAGCTACCTCTGCACTTCCGTCTCCATTTAGTGTTTTCTCCGACACATCTAGTCATCTCCCCGCCTCCATAACCTGGCCACACTGTTATCCAGCAGTAGTTATCAACATGGCGTCTCCTTAGCACTAGTCCCATACCATTCCGCTCTGTCGACGGATTGGGAGAGGAGAGCCTAAGCTCTCACTGTGATCGCCACTATCTTTTATCCATAGCAGCTCCCCAATTGCATCACGATGCTGGGTGGGCACCGTTCCAGACCCACACGCATTGGAAGAAATCCTTGGCAGCGCTGGCATCGACACCGACACCGACAAACTACTGGAGGTGATTCCTCACATCAAAACCAGACAAAAGTAGTTGCCCGACAAATTTTTGAAATTTCCATAATTTCAGAGTTACAGGATGCCGAAAGTGTGGGAAAATGGACTCTAGAGCTTCATATTTCTGACACGACGAACAATATAGTTGATGCGGCAAGGTACCGTCAAAGACTTTAAATCTGCTCTATTAAGAAATGCATACTTCAAAATTAAGCAATAGGCGCGCAAAAGATTTCCCAAAGGAAGTAGGTGATTCCGGAATATTTCTGAAGTAAGAGTTAAATTGAAATGATCACGAATTAAAAGACTTCCCATGTAAGTAAAGATGATATACGTCATTCCCAGCATCCAATCCGACAATCTCTTTGACAAGAAAGAAATAAAAAGTTCGATCGATGAATTTATGCAATCCTTACTCCTGCTTGTTATGCAACCTCGCATTTATTATTATTATTATTTTTTAAAATCGTTCGGTATATGGAATCTACTTGAGATATCGACTTGGTGGAAACAAATTCACGATCATTTCGACCTACCTTTACTTCAGAGAATTTCTGGGAATCCCCTTATTCCTTTGAGTAATCCCTTGCGTGTCCTTCGTGGAGTTTTGAAATATGCATTTTTGGATAGTGCAGAGTTAAAAGTCTTTGACGGTACCATTCCACATCAGCTCTAATGTTCGTCGTGTTAGAAATATGAAGCTTTCATTTTCTCATGATTTCGGCAGCCTGTAACTCCGAAACTATTGACATTTCGAAAATTTGTCACAGTAACTTTCGTGTTGTTTTGATGTTAGGAATCACCTTCCGAAGTTTGTCGGTGTAGTTCATAGACACGCTGTATACTGTATATATATATATAAATAATATAAATATAAATCACAGCCATATTCAATCCACTAGTGGATGAGGCCTCTCCCCGAAGGGAGGAGTCGGTCTACTGCTCCCACGCTGACTAGACGGGTTGGGAGAGGAGAGCCGATCGCCACTGTCTTTTATTTCACAGCAGCTCCCCAATTGTCCTCACGATGCTGGGTCAACACCGAAATATTTGAGCCCCCATCGGGAATCGAACCCGGGACCGCTCGCATTGAAGTCGAGCGCGCTATCGACTAGGCTACGCAGGAGCTCATATATATATATATACAACTACTCTTACATACAAACGTTGAATAAAATGCAACCCATCGTATAAAGGCAGAGTCAAATTAAGTTGCTATTTCGAGGATATAGTATTATTTATTTATTTATTCATAAACACTCAATCCATTCCTGGAGACAGTATGTCCGTTTGTAATGTTTACAAACATAATTTACAATAGTTTGTTTATCGTTAAAAATATGTAGCATTCATAACAATATTTAAGACCATTATCATCTGTTATCTTCACAGATCTTACCTCAAACGCGATTAGCATATCTTTGTCCTTCTGAGAATAACTGAGCGAGTAAGTTTTAACTGGAAGGAGAACTTTTCTAATCACCTCTTTGACAACACTCATTCGGACATCGGCATGTGTAGGTTCCTAGAAAATAGAAACATTTCTGCATAAAGACGAGGTAAACTACTCAAAATACACAATTCAGAAGTACAAAAAGAAATAAATTATCAACAACATGAACAAGGTAAACCGTCATACTCTTACATTAGCGGAAGTGGTGAAAAGTGAATATATCTACAAAATTACTTTAGGTTCCATACAATTAAGACACGCTACACTAAATAAATATGAACTAATGTTTTTATCACTCACGTGCGTGTGTATTCTCAGCGAAGTTCTTTTGACGAAAAAACCAACAATAATTTAAAATGAGTGTTGGTTATTTCGCATAAACAAGTTCACGGAGAACAGAGACGCACGCAAATAAAACACATTGGATAGGTTTCACCAAAACTCTTAACGAGGATTGCTGAAACCGAGCACATCATGACAGTTTCTATGCCAGCACGCAATATTCATTACGCACATCTCTCTCCCACGCTATCTCGGTCTGAGCTTGACATGCCTATATCCATATGTTTTGAGCCATAAATAAACTCAACAGATAACCTGAAAAAATGAGTCAAGAATTGAAGAAACTTCAATGACCTTCGGTACATTTAAAATTTCACGAGATAAATCTTGCCCTACAATAACGTCATACGCTACCTCACTTTTCTTTATTCACGATAATGAATGATTTGGATTTAATATTTAAGTCCTAATCGAGCAACGCAGTTTCTAAAGGCAGGGGTAAACAGTATAAATAAGCTCGTAAGTGAAGGTGCGAATCGAGCCTGGAATCTCTGGTACTAGGCCACTGTGCCACCGTCTCTCCCAAGAATAAAAGATAGCCTATAACAGTTTCAGAATTTTCTTACAATTTTCAAATGTTTCCTCTATTAATACGAACACACTACACTGTAAACATACAGAACATTTTATTATTAAGCTACTAATACATCCCATATTGACCACTCAAAACTTTGGTATAATATAATTTTAAAATTGGTCTTAATACTAAAGAGACCAATAACACCATCAGAAAGGAAGTTACCGATAGCTGGCGAAAAGTATTTTAATATTAGATCCCCTACAGCAAACGCGTGATAAGCGGTTGATAAAAATAGGTAGGCAGGCGCCATGCAAATGAGTATTACTGGTTGGTTTTGAAACCCATGTGTAATGTACATAAACAAATCTTTTTCCTTTCTTGAGATATTACATAATATATCTCCCGTCTTAGAGCAATACTAGGGAAATTTCCTACCCATTACAGGAGTAACACATATAATCATGAAGAATATAATCAGTCACCTCCTATTACGCTTCGTTCACTCAATGTCTCCTCCCCACTTTCCACGTAGTGTGCCTTTGGGTCTACGATCCGACGACATCTTTGTAGTGTCTAGATGGAATTGATTACCAGCTCTTGTGGCCTACTACTGAATATTCTTACAGATCTGTGCTAGAGTAAAGGCGTTTCTGGATTTTGTTAAGCGCGATTTCGTACCTAGTACTCCCAGAGAGAAGACTATTCCGACCATTACGTTTTAAATCGTGTAAGTAGGTAATGAATTAAATTTGCTAGTGACTCTGAACGGAAGTAATCAAGAGTCTATTTTGAATAATTTGGAGGTTTATAATAAACAGAATTGAAAATTAAGAATTTTAATTTTTAAAATATCATAACGTGTGTACAAGAATTTAACAAGGCAACAGTATTAAAAATGCCAATCTTTCTAATGCCAATGACAAAAGAACCATCATTCTCCAACTGTGTAAGAATCCAGCAGCACACATAGTCATCGCATGAACCCAATAGCAAAAAGTTATGAAAATACACGAATAGAGAAATGTAAATGAGTTGAACATATTTAGTGTGTGATAAGTTTTTACTGAGACACAATGACCACCTCAAAACAAACACAACACAAAAGAAGGAACACACATTAGATTTAAAAAAAAGCACATAATAGCATGTAAATCATATCGATGTTTGAAGTGCCTTTCGAGGAGTTAACGGTATAATGCAACCATGACTAACTAGAAAAAAAAAATGGCGGTGGCAACTACATGATAATTAACTATAATTTTGAAAATATGCATTAAAATTTTCTTAGAACTATTAAGTGTGATTTCGCTTACACACACGCAAGGCCCGTAGGTTGGAAGAAGCCTATCAACCACTCCTGTCTCTGCTCTGCTCTAGAGCGCATGTCGCTGTACGAGGCTCTTATTTCAGTTACCACATGGGACAGTCTGGTTCCCATTCCTAGCCCAGGAAATCCTACGTTCGGATTATAAATACCCTTCATGGGGGAACTGGGAACTCTTTATGTACGGTTCAGTACATGTATTAAAACCTGAACCGTTTCTACATTACTATTATTTATTCCTAACTTTATCTTAGCTATATCTCGACTATATAGAACTACATTTATACATTCAAAACTTATCATTAACTTGGTAACTCTTCCATCAATCAATGCCTAACTGAAAATATAGATTCAAATTACTATTACTAGTTTCTAACAAGCAAAATAAGCTATGCAATGTTAAAATATTGTTATAGTGTTAAAATATTTATTTTAAGTCTAATTATTTGAACATATTTGGAGTTTTCCTATCTTTTTATAATTACACTTTTACATCCAACTAAAATACTGCTGTTTCAAATTCAAATTAACCTAAAGTAAAGACAGAGTATTTTTAAAAGGGTTAAATACAAAGGATAAAACTAACAAATAATATAAGAATATATAAAAACTACACCAATGAAAAATTCTCTAGTTAAGCAATCATACAATAATATACACGTGACACCAGCACCACATAACACAAATATAGGTGCTACTCAACAGGAGATTTTCATAATAATTTCGGGTATTTATTTGATATCGATCTTTAAAGGAATTTAAGTTAGGGAGTTTCGCAGCCAGTCCTTGAGTTGATTATAACGTTCACTCTATCATATAATTACTCAACATAATCAGCTGATCAGCGAAAATAATATCTATAATGTTAAGATATAAGAAAATACGATAATTAAACTAGAATATAATAGAAATGCAATAGAATAGGATATATGCATGGAATAACTTAGGAAGTATTCAATCAAAGTTTTCTAAAAACATTAGTTACCATTCAGTAATCCACAAAACAAGTTCACATTGTGGTGTCTTATAGCTACGGGCAGTGTTTAAAGTGGGCTGGAACGGACCGGAACGCCGTTGCGGTAAGAAATATAGAGCGGAACGGTGTTCATATAAGAATAATTTGTGAGCCACGCGTGTCTCTTCGAATAACTGTAAACGTACTTCCTTACTTTACATGTGAAAATATTTTCCAGAAAATCTGACGAAAGTAGGCCTGTACCTACATCAGTTTCCGAAAATTCGACGCTGATAATATATGTAAGGGTCTGCCTAGACGAGAAGCCATAAGTAATCACATTTTTCTCGGAAATGGTAGAACTCTTAAAAACAACTACTGATGCCTGCTGAAGCAGTATTAAATACCTTGGGACAAAATGACTTCAACAAACATTGGTTGGCAAAACCCTGGATCGGGGAGTGTACATAGGATATAGTGTCATGCTAGACTCAAGTGCTGGAGTGTGTGCCATGTTGTTAAAACATTTTTCCAGATTTAATTATATGGTATTGCATTAACCATTGTTTAGAACTTGCGGTGATGCGACTGAATCCACAGCAGGTGTAAATATTTTTTTTAAAAAAATTGTAAGCGTTTTATAGTCAATCCTCGAGAAACCAGTGTCAGCTACAATCATGTGCTGTCCAGAATGAAATGATATTGAAAAATAATGGCAAGATACTATAACTGGGTTGCGTCCAGTGTCTACGGTGCAGAATGACTTCCAAGCAATGCATTCACATTTTCTTGAAGTTTTAGTGAACACGTCTAGAGATTGGCGTGAAAAAGCGAGATTTGAAAGTTTGGCAAAATTTCATATACAGGATTTGTAGAAAATGTTCCACTTATGTGCGACGCTTTCGAAGAAATGAAACAATTGTCGTTTTTTTTACAGTAGCAATGTATCCTATCCAGAAACTTAAAGATTAATTAATTAATTAAAAAAAAAAGCTGCCAGCATCACTGTCCTGAAAACATATTTAGGATTACATTAGCAACCTGCTATTCTGTCAATCAGACTTTGTTTTTCAGAAGAGCTGAAATTGTAATGGTTGAGAAGGTCACAATAAATCCTAGCCAGTTGATTCAAGCTCTAGTAAATTGACTTCAACGAAGAAGGCGGGACAGGGCCGGGGTAACAGAGGCAAATCGAACAGCTTACGTGCAACTGCTGGATGAAATTCCTGTGTTGAACTCACAAGGAACACCCGCCAGGTGTCAGAACACCCGATTATGATGGAAATTCGTATGTAGGTACAGTGCCTAGGTAAACCTTCACAGCCAAAATTATAGGTGCTGTCGTCAACAAATAACGACAGGGGAACCCGAGAAAGATGAAACATAGAGAGCAAGTAAATTCAATACGAAGTGCGGAAAATACCTTTTATTTTATAAACTGTTACATATATTGAAAGCAAGTGGCTATTAATACATACTGGACAGGAGGTGATACATGCTGGATGGTATAACGACAACGGCCGCCATCTTGACTATGCTTCAAAATTTTTAAATAATAGTAAGTGGGTCATGTGATATATCCATCTGTGCTGGAATGTTCCAAGAAACCCAATGACGAAGTCAATTTTCCATAACTCTAATCCTGTATGACAAAATGACACGTGAAATTAAACTGGAGAAGGTCATTTTCGCGTGGCATTACACCTTCTGGAAATTCGGACTTCCTCTTTCGTTAGTGGATTTCAACTTTATAGTGCACTTCATGTTGCGGTCATGAGGATCATATTTTCCGATACCTCTTATGTAGCCATTTGGTTTTCGTTCCTTCAACTGTTTCAACAAAAACGTTTTTTTTCATCATTCGGTTAACACATTCTCCAGGTCAATTTCACGTGTTTAACACATTCTCCAGGTCAATTTCACATGTCATTTTGTCGTATAGGATTAGAGTTATGGAAAATTGACTTCGCCATTGGGCTTATTAGAACATTCCAGCACAGATTCATATGTCACATGACTCATTTACTATTTAAAATCTTTGAAGCATAGTCAAGATGGTGGTCATTGTCGCGATACCATCTAGCACGTATATGCATGTCCAGTATGCATTAATACCCACTTGCTTTCAATATATGTAACAGTTTATAAAAGAAAAGGCATTTTCCATACTCTGTATTCGACTTACTTGTTCTCTACATTCCATCTTTCTCGGATTCCCCTCTCGTTATTTGTTGACCGCAGCATCTTTAACTTTGGCTGCAAAGGTTTACCTACATACGAATTTTTATCAAAATCGGGCTCTGACACCTGGCGAGTGTTCCTTGTCAGACATGCATTGAAAATCAGCCGGCAATGTGAGATATGGAGAAAGTCATACGTTCAAACGAATCAAAGGGATTCTGATGATATAATTTTACAGAGGTGCCGTCAAGAAATTCGCAGGTAACTGTCGAAATAGTATGTCCAGTAAATACTTTAACTGTGAGTACAGCATATTGTGAGAGAGGGATCGAGTCAATCTAATATTTATATTAACTGACATTAGAAATAGAATGAATGTGAAACATCTATCCGATCTTATGTTTGTATGAGTCGTTGGTCCTCCAGTCAAAATGTGGAACCCTGCATCAAAGCAATGTAAGCTTGCAAATGATGCGTAGAATTCAATGTGAAAAATACTGGAGAAGAAAGTGTTTTCAAAAGTCTTTATTTCAAATTCAAAATGTTCCACAAGTAGGCAACAGTGCAAGCACTATGTGTTCGGGGGAAACAATTTCTCCGCATTCGCATCAGGACTATATCTCAGCCCTAGTCGATGTAACATATCAAGATACGGGTCATGGCCAGTAAGGAATTGTACCATTCCTTTCTCTGGGGTTATATACTCCATATGTAGTCTTTCTTATGTTTGGGAACACATTCCACATTCTTCTTCCAGACTCGCACTGATCCCATTCCCTCTGCCATTTATCAACGATCCCCTTATTGGCTTCATCCTTTGTTGTCAATTCTTTTCCTGTGATTTCCTTAGCTTTATTCATTTGCCTCTTCCTAATCCAATAGAATGCAGCATTCCTCACTATCCGGAGGTGTAATGGCACCACTCCAAGAGTCACCAGTACGGCATCCTCGGATAAGATACGATAAAATAAATTTTATGGGCGGTATCAGCACTTCGGCTTACGCCCGTCCCGATACGGGGAAGCCCCTTATCATTGTCACGTCTAAAAATAGCTGTTAAGAGAATAAAAATCTTCAGAAACATACAATACTGGACTAAAGGGCCAGTATAAAAATTAATAAAAATTAAAAATGATCTTTAATATAACAAGGTTAAAATCATAAGGCTGTAAATGGGCCTTCACAATTTAACAGAAAATAAGTTAAAACTTAACAGCTGAAAGACCATCTCAAATGGACGGTGATAGACCTGTCTCTTGAATATACAAAAAAGCTCTCCGCAGAACATCAGATTCATCCCCTAACACGGACGCCATGTCATTGGGGATGTTATATCGCTTTCTGAGATGATTATATGCACGACAATCTAAAAGAACGTGACGAATACTTAAAACTTCATCGCATTCGTTACAATGTGAAGGGTTCAAACTTCGCAACAGATATCCATGAGTCAGGCGATTGTGTCTAATACGTAGGCGACATAGAAGTACTGCCTCGGATGAGTCCCGTACTTTCGTCACTACCTCCCCGTGCTGGGAGTGGGCATCCCCAGAGACAGTTCTGTATGCACCTGATAGTATCAGCAAGAATTTAATTTGCACACTATTAGAACATTTGGCCAGTTTCCTATTGTCCCTTAGTCTGTGAGCCCGCGTGCTAGAAGCATAAGCTGCCACTGGCACCACAATTACATCGTGGTATTTTTTCACTATCTTCCTAGATAGCCCATATTTTGTTGTGGTTAATGTTACCAGTTGTACTGTGCAGTAAATTGATATGGATGCTTATTTATGATATTTATGGCAAATGTGTATTTCTAGTGTTTTTCTCGATATTTGGTGACTTTTGACATTGAAATTATTCGATCTGCCATTTTGCATTTAGTTCTTGATTAATGGTGCTGTTGTTGGCCGAGGTGGGTCGCGCAATCTTGTCTTCCTGCTCCACAGATAGACAAGGATATAGATACACCTCACACCTATTGTTATGTGTATCAGATATTATATATTGTATTATCATGATATTTTGCGCTCGAATAGTGCCATATCGTGCCGTGCTCTGTTTCGTCCATGTTTTGGTCTGTGTTTGTGAAGAAGGCACTCAGATTGGTTATCCAGGGCATTTCACGTAATGTATGAATTATATTTGTGCAGTTTGTGAAATATTGAGGTATCATAATGTCCTCCATGACACGGCAAGTAGTCACAACGTGGTCTGGCATTTCGGAAATAGGATTTCATTGAATGTTAATGTTCATATTACCTTGGAAGTGAACTTGTTATCCGAAGATATTGAACAAGTAGATTCAGAAATATTGGAATGTATGAAAAGAAGCCAGTTGACAGATTGCGAGAATACTGGGCTTGTGCGCGAATACTTACAAATTTATGTAGGAGAGATTCATTTCAATTCATATATTTGTTACTTTTCTTTATATTCAGTTTGGTATTACTTCGCACTTATTACAATCAATTAAGCACAATAAATTTGTTACTGTTAAATCGAATCAGTGGCATTTCGAGTTTTACTTGAGCATAGTTCACATCCTACTAGCAGTGCATAAAGTGTTCTTTTTCAGCTGTCTCTTTAAGTCATCTCGGGTTACTAACTCCCCTTCGGTGCATGCACGGTCTGGTCGGTGCCTGTGGAGGGACAAGGTCGATTATTTTTCAATCTAGTTTTTTTATTATTTCAAAATTGTTCAAAAGAAATGAAGAAGAGAAGAAGGAAGGTGAGAGATTGAAACGGCTAAGGGGAATAGTTCCCAAATCTAACTGATGCTAAGTTAAAAGATGGATTTTTGTGGCACAGAAATAACAAAAGCGCTGCATATTTCGCATCCTTACTTTCATGCAAGACTTTTATAGCATGAAAGAATGTCTTATATGTGAAAAAGTTTTGTTGGAAATGGAAAGGAACACCACGAGGTTCTGATGAGATATAAATGACGGGCATACAGAGAGGAACAAAGATATCGGAGAAGAGGAGACTGATGATTTCTCCGGAAGACAAACTTCACAGAGGAAAACATAGGCACAAAGTAACACTTTTTTCTTCTTGAAAGTCCTAAAGAAAATATTACTCATGGTTTGTTTTAAAATTGAGTTTAATTTGTTCCTGTAGGATTTTGATCACTGTAATTCTATGCTTGATAGCCTGTGTTATGAATGATTCAAACTGTGTCAAACATTCATAAAATCAAGACAACATGAATAGTCAATTTTATTCGATATACGAAACGGTAAAAGTTGTCGTAACACAAAACACTTACATCCTACAATTTTCGTATAGTTATATTTGAGATCAGCACCCCCTAGTAGTAAAGAATGGTGGAAATTCTTTACGTTACTGAAAATAGTGTAATGTTCACGACAAACCACGTCCTGGGCGTACCTGTTCAGCTGTCCCTCCTGAAGACCGCCTCGATCACCTCATCCGTAATGATAAGCGAATTACAGCAAGGGAAATGTGAACACGGCTTAATGTTGGCTGTAAAACATTTGAAATGATGTTGGTAGTGCTGGGTTATCGCAAAGTTTGTTCTAGGTGGGTCCCGCAGATGTTTACACAGGACCAGAAATGAATCGAATGCAAGCCTGCCAGGTCCTGCTGCACTAATTTCAGATTGAAAGTGACAATTTCCTGGACAGCATCGTTACCGGGGCTGAGACGTGGTGTCACCATTACGTGCCGGAATCCAAAGACAGTCCATGGAGTAACGACATGCGAATTGCACACCAAAGAAAAAAAGTTCAAGACACAGCCATTGACTTGAAAAGTGATGTGCATAGTCTTTTGGAAACCCATATCAACAATTTATTGTAAATTATTTCAAAGCAAGTTAATTCACGATCAACCACAAACGGTACCTCGTGTACTGCGGGTGTAATGGCCGGTTAAATAAACTAAATTTGGAGATATGATAAAATGTCACTGTCAAGGATTTCTCACGAAATAAAGAACTAAGGTTTCTAGTAGAAAGTTAATTCCCGGACATTTAATTTTCTAATCCGGACAATTCCCTTGATTCCCGGACTGTCCGGGTGAACCCCGGACGGGTGGTAACCCTAGCTCATATATATATATATATATATATATATATATATGCGATCACTGTTGAGAGCTTCGGCTCTCCTCCCCCAACACATCTGGTCAGCGTGGGAGCATTAGACCCCCTCCTCCCTCCGGGAGAGGCCTCATCCAGTAGTGGATTAAATGTGGCTGTGCATTATATGGGTGTCCCATATAATATATAATATAATAAATATATATATATATATATATATATATATATATATATATTTAGGGTGCCCCATTTTAATCAAACCACAGGAATATTGCAAAACACTGAAAGAAAATAGATAAAGTGTGCAGTGGAACATGTACCGACAGAAGGGGGACAGCTTTCCATGTACCATGCACAGTGTTGACACCTCAACACAAACTTATA
>JAGDQP010039776.1:0-17576 GCA_022664845.1 Lepisma saccharinum | reverse complement strand
AAAGAACTTGGCTCCACTTTTTGCACCTCTGGTGTTTTTGTTCAGATTATTAAAACGTGGAAAGGAAGAGGAAATCATTATATCCTTCACTTGAATTTCTTTGGCTTCTATAAAAATACCGCTGGAGTGAAGAAGGTGTTCCCAGTTGTGCAATCAGTGTGAGTGGATCAGAGAATCATGCCGCTGTTACTGTAGCATACTTAACTAAATTTACACTGTGCACTACTGTACACTAAACTTACAATAGAAGGAAAAAGTTTCTGTTAAGGGCCAAGTAAAGCTAAGATCTCCGACAAGAGATGACAGCACTATCTCTGTATATGTCTAATGTATTTTTATCGTTGCACGAAATTTCAATGCTGCTCCTACAAATTCAATCCTAGAGAGTTCAGACTTTCATGGAAGAAAGTTCATAAGTAATTCAAGAGTTCTATCCGTGCCGATTTTTCATCTTCTTTCTTGTTCATTGTTGGAAGAGCTTCATTATTATGGGCATAATAACAATGAAACGAGTCTGTACTGATTTGTGTAATCAAGTCTTTGTGTTCTAAGCTACTAGTCGATTTTATAAAATGTCTGTTGATATATGTTACTGAAAATTGAGCTCTGTTTTATGTGTTATGCTACGGAGAATTGAATCTGAATAAAACAACAGTTTTTGCAGTACACTTGTTAATTGTTCGTCACTTGTAGATAAAGTCGGGAGGAATATTACTAGATGTGGGCTATGGTTTTGGATGCAACGCAAAAGTTACTTTAGAGTAAGCTAGAGGTAACAGGCGTGTGAGCTTGTATTGAGCACAGAAAGGCTTCAAATTCATCAGGTTTACTTTGATAGATTTGTTCAACAGAAAAGTATTGGTCCACAAACTCGTAAGTAATTTTACCGAGCCATCGTGGCTGAGGTTTTCTAGAGTTTTCCCTCAGTCCCACCAGGCGAATGCTGGGATGGTACCTTAACTCAAAGCCCTGGCCGCTAACTTTCCCATTGTTGTCCCAAGCCTTAGGCCATAGATGCCTGTTAGGCTTGAATAAATTCAAATTTGTAAGTAATTATACTTTCTATCACTCTTCTGCCAGAGCTCGCTTGAGCCATGACTAGTCTCATTATCGTCAATTGTCTGCGTTTGTGGACATTAGTGCTTCTTAGACGAAGACAACAACACTAACAAGGAAACCTTTTTTTGCTGTTCAGCGAGTTTTTGACTTCGGACATGTTTTTGGAGTTGGACCTTATTTGAAGCATATAGATAGCGAAAATAACACGCATAGACTCGCACTCTGTCATATATTTGTGTCCCGAATAAGTTAAGTCGTGTAACTTGCGCGACTTTTAAGCAGTAAAATCAACCTTAAAGGTAAAACATTATATTAACTAAATTAGTTAATATCATATGCATTTCCGTAGGTACTTTTACGTGTAGAACACAAATTTCACCACGAAAATGTTCGCAAATTGAATGTTTTTTTTATACAAACTCCAGTTTATAATCAAAAATGAACAAAATTCCATAGAAAGTAATGCCGTAGAGGAACAACAATACATCTGTGGGAAAGGGGAAAGGGACCAGGGAATAATAAATACATAAAAATATTGGTTTCTAATACCTTTTGGGGTCTAGGGCGCTTGCAATCGCTAAACCACTGATCGACTACAGGGTTTTTAACAAAGAAGCGAAGCGCTGGAGCGAGCATAGTAAAAAGGGAGAGATACGTAGCAAAATCGTTCCGATGCCCAGCGGTTTCGCAATTTGGCGTCCTCGGCAAGGCCTGGGGGCTCCGTTATGTTCTTAAAGTTAGTTCTTTAAAAAAAAGAATTTTACAATTATAACATTTGTAATAAATATGTTGTAATTATGAGTAAAATTAGAATTCGTTTGTTGAACTTTAAAAACCTAAATAATAATAACGGACTTAATATTTGTTTACATTTATCTTTAAATAAAGACGAAAACGTGAAATGATGGGGAACAAATTGATTGAATCACTTCTTATTAAAAAATCAAAGAAAGTGAAATCTGTTTAGATTGAAAAACAATTCATTATGCTTATTTTCATTTTTAGAACTTGTTAATTCACTGCAATTAGTATTATTGTTTAACTGTCTTATTTAAATGTAAATTTCGAATATTTATAAAAAATAATCAAATCAGCTGCGTTTTCTCGTGCTTATCACAGTTATTTAAAATATTTAACTTCCAAGAAAATAATAGTAACCGTGTATGTTAAATAAGATGTTTGAAACAAATATAAGATATGGCATGACAGACGAGAATTTATTTTGGTAAGTATTTTCAAAAATGTTTACTGTTCTAATTATTAATTATAATTTTAGTTTTGTAATATAGTTATGATAATGTTTGTATGGTAAGGGGTATTGGAAATGTATGTGAACGAAAAGAGAGCGCAGGAGAGGCGAGAGTGTTGCAATTTTGTTCCGGAATTACACACCAAAGAGGAGAGGGGATTAAAAAATGTACGTACGAAAGTAAAATGTCCGCATTCAAATTGTATTATTTAAAATTTCCGCATTAAATAAGCATGTAGTGGATCAGTGGTTTAGCGATTGCGAGCTCCCTAGGCCCTCAAAAGGTATTAGAAACCATTAGTTTTTATGTATTTATAATCCCCTGCCCACCTTCCCCTTTCCCACAGTTGTATTGTTGTTCCTTTACGGCATTATTTTCTATGGAATTTCGTTCATTTTCGATCATAAACTGGAGTTTGTATAAAAAAACATTCAATTTGCGAACATTTTCATGGTGAAATTTGTGTTCTACGCGTAAAAATACCTACGGAAATACATCTGATAACTCATTTAATTAATATAAAGTTTCACCTTCAAGGTTAATTTTACTGCTTAAAAATCGCTCAAATTACGCAACTCAACTTATTCGGGACACAATTATATGACAGAGTGCGGGTCTGTGCATGTTATTTTCGCTATCTATATGCTTCAAATAAGGTCCGAAGTCAAAACTCTCTGAACAGTAAAAATAATTCCCTTGTAAGTTTTAGTTAAACACAATATCCGTGTATGTTTGGTCTTCCTTTGGAACTTCCCTGGAGCACGGAGAATGGTAAATAATTGGAACAGTGACTAGAAGATGACAGAGAGCACAATTCTATGGATTGTTACAAGGTAAGAACTTCAATGTCTAAATTATTTTGAACATCATTTTCGATAACCCATGATTGCATTCTGTCAAAGCTTTGTGCATAGTTTTGTGCCTGAAACAGCAAGTAAACTAAAAGTAAAATAATAAAATGTTAGTGAAGTTGTTCAAATTAAAGCGAATTTGAACTTCGGTAGTTGTATTCTGTACACTTACATGAAAATAAACAATACGTTAAAACATATTTCCGTTACTATTTACGCATTAAGGCAGGCAATGATACGCATAGCTTTTACTATTCCCTATATCCGGTGTAAAATTTACGTATGAAACGTATTTTTTTTAAAAGCAAAAGTTGCAAGACTCTTGCATGAAAGACCAAGACTGGACGAGCAAGACCAAGACCAAGACCGCTACGGTCTTGGTCTTGGTCTTGCTTTTGCTCATCACTAAAGAAAATGCAGTCTTGAAAGCGCCACATATCCAGACGCGTCGTTTCACCACCATCTAAGAATAAGAATAAAGAATAATTCCCCTCTTTCTTTGTTATGTGCATTTTCCTTATTTAACACTTCGACCATCGCTGCACTATTTAATGCGTTTTTCTCAAGAAGTGTAATATGTCGCCGTAGAAAAACGCATATAGCGCGAAATCTGTGTCATAGTTGAAAACACTTCACACTAACGCCCTATTAACAAAATTAAATGTTTGTTGAAATATAGTTTAAAATTCAATCTGTTTTCAACATTCAAATGAGACCATGAAAAACGTAATTAGTTAATTTAATTCTATTCGCTTCTAAGCACAATTTTTAAGCAATTAGATAATCTAGATCATATGGCTCCGGCTACCTCCGCGGTGACATATATATATATATATAAAAAAAACAATTCCATCAAGTAGGGTGTCGCCTCGGTGACAACTACTTCTTTTGGGAGTTGCAGCAAATGAGAAAAATAACCTACTATATACATAATTTTATATACAAGAATAAACTATATATACATACATACTTACAAGATCTGCTCAGGTTACATTTTCATTACACTAAAGAAATATATATATACACACACACACACCGATAAGTGCTTCCAAACACACTACACAAACTATTGATAATAAGTTTTACATAATCAAGGCATATCACAATAAAATAGAAAAAGAAACTAATAAAGTGTCTTTAGCAGGGCGCCCGCTTAACAACTATCCGCACTACCCGACGAAATAGAGCCTGCTCGGGGCTCGAACCGAAATACTCCGGGACGGCGCAACTAAAAATACTCGAGGTTCTAACATTCACGTCCGTCTTTATCCAATGCTAAAATGCCACTCGCCACTGTCCATCGGCTACTGACTCCAAGACGCTGGGTTCCCACACAGGAATGTTGGAATGTCCATCTGTGTTTCCTCTAAACTGTGATATGTCCACTTGGTTTCCTATTTCACCCTGCTGGAGGTTCACAGTGGATTGTGGAAGATGGGAAACACAGGAAACCAAAAAGCGAATATTATTATGGCGTCGTTTAGATCTGCCATAATCACAGTTCAATATAATAGTTAAAAACACGTCATATTAACGTCCTATCAACGAAATAAAATTGTCGTTGGAATATAGATTGAAATTCAACGTGTTTTCAACATGCAAAATAGAATACAAAATCATAGTTAATGGCATTCAATTAATTTTGAATTACAAATTTAATTCCATTAAATTAGAAAGAATCCCATGAAACAAAATCTATATACCATAGTTGAAAATAACAGTTGAATCCACGTTGAATTGACATCTTTTTAAGAATATCAAGTCTTTGTTGAAATATGATTTAAAATTAAAACTACTTTTTTCAACTGATAACGGTTAATCAACGAACTAAACAAAAAATCAACGTTTAAAACACGTTTGCGTGCTAGTGAGGTTCAGTCTCAACAACATTCTGCTCTTTCACTAGTGTCGTCACAAGCCATAAATACGTTTTCCTGTCATCTCTTATTAAAAGATTATTAATTCCATTATTCGCTTTGCCTCATATATTCACTTTGCTCCCCTTCCCCTATACATATTAAAATGTTAATCTAACAGTGAGTTTTGTTCCCATGGCAATGAAACAAAAATTTAAAAAATGGATTCCAAGTAAACTTAGCATCAAGTAAAGTTAATTAGATCCTTTCGCGATCGGAATACGAAGCGAAGCGCTAACACTCAGGAGGTTGTGGGTTCGATCCCAGCGGCCGACAACCCTGACAGACCAGGCAAATACTGTCAGACCAGGCAAATACCGGGATGGCACCTTCAAAATACTCCCTGGCCGACATCTTCCCAAATCCTTTCCCCTCCCCTATCCCACCCTAAGCCTTAGATGTCTAAAGGCCATAAGTAAAATTCAAATCCAACGAAGCGAAACTGCATTATCCACATGCGACCAATGACATCTAGTGGCATTTTTACGTACCGTACTACGAGCTGTGTTGTTTGTAAGTTGATACCATGGTCCTGGGGATAGAGGGTCGGTTTGTTGGCTGGGAAACGGAGGTGAAGATTACTTCGTTTGTTTCCTCAATCAACATTTATATATATATATTGCATTTTCAACATTTTAATGTAGGGGCCTACCGTGCCTTACTTAAAAAGGACCTCTCACTTTTTTACACACATTAATGCCGTTTGAAAGCGTTTGAAAGCGAAGGTGGGTTAGTTAAAATCAGGTTAGATTGGTTTTCTTGATATTTAAACATCGAACTTAGCTGGCGGAGGCGTGTTTAGTTAATCACGTTACTTCCAGTTCACATATTCCAATCCCGAGTGAATTAATCTCTATATTCTAGTCATGATAACATGCTTACCGTCTCTATGGTAAGAATAAATTTGAAACAAGCATTCCCGCATTGAGTCAAAATGGCCGAATCAATTAAAACTAAATACTTCATTGTGAGAAAGAGTACTTTTATATTTTAGCCATCTTAAAATAGTAAGTTTGTTATGTGATCATTCCGATCTGTTACGTGTTTTTTCGTTTCTCTGGCTTTTATTGTGAACCTACATAACAGTCAGTGTTGTTGTTGTATTACGTCTGCTGAAGAATACTAGAATACAACAAATTAAATTAAGTAGAGCATGTTTATCTTATATTTCTTCTTTAAAATCTAGGCTAAACATAACATGGCGAAATAAATTATCTTGCTTTTACTTTTAAAACACATTGAAGACTATATTTAAACATTCAATTACCGTATTCGTAACTTCTTGTGAATAACACAGTTATTGACCTAATGAAATAATAGAGATGATTAAATATATTGTGCAGCATTTCATCGTTTTCTCTTTGAATACATCATAATTATAGAGTTAGGAATATAAATAGAGGGAACCTTAGGCTGTTTTATTGGAGAGGGGAATGAAGTCAAGAGACGGAAGGGACAAGGCATTTCGGGCATATTAACTGGCCCCATATTTAGAGACCCTCTTTTCCGAGTATTTCCTCTCTGAGGTGCATTCATCCTCGTATCGAAAAAAGGCAATCCTCACAGTACTCGGTATAGAGGGACTCTAAATGGGCCACACAAGATGTCTGCCGATGAACAGTAATTTGGCTTCATGTGACGTCATGTATGTTATCGTTATTTTCTTCCTAATTCTATGATACCGTATTTAAAATATTTCAATCTTCCTCCTCTCTTCCTTAGCTAGGTCTTCATCCATTCTTTGCTTCCACACACCCAGGCATAGGACAACCAATAAGACGCAAGTAAATCCCAATTCACCAGGCAAGATTAATCGAAAACCGGCGTCAAGTTGACCCAGCTTAATTGTATTGGGCCAGTCAATCCGTCTACCGTATTTACATCCATGGATTGGTAATTTTTTTTTCTTTTCTTTTGCAGTGTATTTTTCCTTTTTACGCCCACTTTTAATTTTACTTTGAATCTTGTTCTTCTGTTCAAATTCTATAAGGCCTAAGTTTATTTAAATTGATTGTCCGTACATAATAACTTAAACGTTAAACAATAAACATAATTAAACAAAGTTACAGATGATGACAAAAGGCACATTATAAGTTAATTGCTGATGCCATGATAACGAGGTTAAGCTAAAATTTATTTTCACGTTTCAAGACGTGAAGAAGAAGTTTCAACTCCTTTCTCACGCAAGGAGTCACGCGTTGAGAAACTTAGGTTAGCTTTTCTTGTATGCGTTCATCACGTGCTTTCCTTGCGATTTCTATGAATAGCCAATAGAAACTCATGTTGCACGTAGAACAGCTACTTAAACAAGTATTTCAGTTGGCCACTCACCTAAATTGCAAGAAACGCACTCTTGCATGAAAAGCTAGCCTTATTCAAAGAAGTTAAAATCGAAGAGATATCTTAAGATTCGCCATGGATTTAGATACGGGAGACGGATCGACTGGCCCAATTCAATTAAGCTGGGTCAACTTGACGCCGGTGTTCGATTAATCCTTGCCTGGGGAATTGGGATTTACTTGCATCTTATTGGTAGTTCGATGCCTGGGTGTGTGGAAGCAAAGATGGATGAAGATCTAGCTAAGGAAGAGAGGAGGAAGATTGGAAAATTTTAAATAAGTCATTGTACGGAACGTGATATTCAGTTGTTTCTTTAATCAATTACACCTGCCAGGTACTCATGGCTTGTGCTGGCTTCAATTTCGGGTCGATAGAAGTAGATCCGTCTCCCGTATTTAGATCCATGAAGATTTGCAAAAGGGACTGTTCCACGAATGTTTCACGGACTATACAAAAGAAAAGATATGTTAAATGAAGTATCATTTGACCTTAAATGAACTCATAAGGTTAGCCATATCATATGTTAAATGAAGTCTTTGGTAAGGGAAATAAAATTAATAATTTCATAATCTTCGTATTGAATTAATCTGCCGTGCATAATAAAAATTAAAATGTGTCATGGCTGACAACATAGGTGATAATTGACAATCAGGTGATCAAGAGTCTCAATGTAGCCTTGAAACTTTTGAATACAGATTGAGATATCAATGTAACAAGATAATGCATGAATTAATTGATCGTAAATCAGAAATAAATAAATTTGTATGTAGACCTACCATTATTCTTTTGTATAATAAGTGTGAAAAACGAGAAAGCACGTACCAAACTCAGATCTCAATATTGAGGAGCACGCACCCTCGGCAAAAATTGAAAAATAGTTTCAAGTTTTTAAGTTTTTTTAAAATTGTTGTTTTAACTAACTCTATGGCTTATGGAACTCGCAGGTTCATCACCGCAGTAACAAACGTTTGCCATTGGATTCTATCCTGGTCAACATCAAGCCAGTTTTCATCACGAACACCTACTTCTCGAAGATCTTTTCTAATATTGTCCTCCCAACGACGTTTCGGTCTTCCCAATGGCCTCCTTCCATCCGGCCTTCCAACCAGGATAGAATATAATCTTCGTTTTTCCCCCATCCGAGCTACATGGCCTGCCCACCTTAGTCGTCGCGATTTCATTATTTTTACAACATGTGGTGAATCGTACAGTCAGTGGAGTTCTTCATTATGCAGTATCCTCCATTCTCCAGTCATCTCGTCCCGTTTCGGCCCATATATCTTCCTCAAAACCTTATTTTCAAACACACGTAATTTCGTAAGGTTGAAGGTTTGCGGACTCACCTAGAAAGACCTGGAACATGTGTGTTCCTTATTTATCTTGACCTTTAGAGTCGATTTCTGGCACTCTGAACTGGCGCAAGTGCAAATATTACTTTTTCGGACTCACCTAGAAACACCCGGAAACTGGGAGATCCGGGTTCTAGTCCCGGTCGCGGCGGCAGTCAATTTTTCTGTGTTAATTTTAACATTTACCAACACAAGGTTTATTGTGAAAAAGGTAATAACATCTATTCTTTCATACTGCCTGATAGCAGAAAGAGTCCTCAACCAAAAATCTCCGCCTGAGTGGAGTGCGTGGACTTCGTAACCAGCGAAGAAGAGTTGGGAGAGTGTCTAGGCGAGAGGAACATTCCATGTACACCGAGAATTGGCCGTGCCGTGGTGGTGTAATTGGTAGCATACCTAGCCGGCAACTGGGAGATCCGTGGCACTCCCCGTGCGTTCTTACCAATTCTTGAGGACGTGTCGTCAGCAGTCATCTGTGAAATTCGTCCCCACTTAATAGCGAACTCCTTTTGTTTTTGTGGTCGAGAAACCAGACGGCAGCGGAAGGGTGATATATGACTGCCATGATTGAACCTCCTGTTATTCTTTCCCTTCCGTTCACTTACCACGCGTCACGGATTTGGTAACATTTATTTTTATATGGGCCAGTCTAGTAACTTTGGACTTTGGTTCGTCACGATTCGCCCTGTAGCCATTAAAATCAACACCCATGCCCCTGTCGGGACTCGAACCTGAGACCTTCGAGTCGTTGACCTACCACCGCTACCCGGCCGGCCCACGGATTTGGTGAACCAAATGTCAACAGAAACTGTGTTTGATAAAATTTACCTTAGAGACGGTTTCTACGCCGCTTATACACCTCAGTTCTTCGGTATTAAATGTGGCAAGAGATACTTTCGTTTTAATAACCTAGCAGGCAGGAGACGTTGGCCCTACGTTGGTATTTGGTCGACGAAGGTCGGCCGACGAGCAAGCCCACGGACGTCGGGTTTTGAAAAATCCCGACGAGAAGTGGACGTCGGCGGGCAGGGTTATGCCTCTATGCCGAACCCAACGGTGGCCCGGAAGATGGCCCGACGACACCAACGACGGACCGAAGACCAATCGCCACTTATAGATCGCGCCGACCGTTTGCCGACTGCTAGTTGGTCGGGCTGTCGTCGGGGTCGGCATTTGGCTTGCTGGGAAGTTACCAATGGGGTGGACATTATCGCCATTATTAATGCAAAAGAAGGCCATGCGAAAAGAATAAAACTTCCTGCTCAGTGATGTGTGCACATATCTTGTGTATTATGATGACATACTCCTTTAAGGCTCAGTGTCACAAGTGAGTCACGCAGTGTCTATATTACGCAACTTTACACTTTCGGTTAATATTAAGAAAAGTGTTTTAATGCCTACCAAGGAACTCGTTTACCTAGGAGTTAAAGTGTCAACAATAACTATGTCAGTGTATATTTTGCCTAAGTATCTTCATATTTTGCGCTTTGCCCCAATGCTATTTTCGGTAGTCTCTTCCCGTCTTCGAACGGTCATCGCTGGCTACATCAGTTGGGCCGTTCTGCTTACATTGTTGAGCTTTCCGCAAGTGTCTGCTCTCACCAAAATATCTTTCCTCAGTGGACAATGCTTCAACTTAAGAAAACTTTATCAGTGCCTTGTGATTTGTTTCAACCCGACTTTGTCCGTGCAACTGTGTTTCTGGATGTCGATTGCAGTTGTGTTGAAAGATGGTACCGAACCTTTTGTGGCTCGCTTCCCTCAAGCATATCCTATCTTTGTCACCGAGTTTCTTGCCGCAGCTGTGGCGGCCCTTCTCATGTATCCTAAACAAGTGCTTATTATGTCCGACAACATTGTTGTAGTGTATTCTATAAATCGACGTATTTGCCACGTAGACTACCTGATAGATATTGCTCACTATTTGTATACCTGTGTCAATAATTTTGTACTATGTCATGTATTGTCAGAAAATAATAAAGCGGATCGAGCTTCACGTCAACCGTTCCGGAACGCAACCTGAAGGGACCTCCAGTCAATGGGATCCTGGTGGGAGGAGCATGGGAAATGATATCCAATGATCACCTATCGGGATCTCAGATGATCTCGTCAGAGCGGAAGAGTACAGGGGAAAAACTTAATATAGTCCAGAAATCGTGAAAATGGGATTATAATGGCATTTTGTTATTGTACTTTATTAGGTAATTTCCGTATATGACAATCAGTAAAGGGGATCAAACCACTGACTCAAAAGTTATTGGACAATTCAAGATACCGAGAACAACAGAAAAGTATACAGATCGGAAGTTTATTTCTCCTTGCAAATCCAGTTTTTGGACTATGTTGTTTTTTTCCTTTGTACCCTTCAAATGGATATGCCCCAATTTGGCACTGTCTTCATTTACTTATTTGTGCATCAGATGTTGTTCTCAGAATTCAAATCTAATATGAGTTACGTTCTTAGTGCATTTAGGGAACAAAATTGAAGACTATAATAGTTTCAAAACCTATTTCTTAAGGTACGAAAAATGTGAAAACAGGTTCAATGTAGCTTACTTTATTTCTCATAAGTAGGAAAACAGAGTTACAAGAAAATTCTGAAAGACACAACTGGGAGTAAAATAAATAAATAAACAAATCTAGAATAATTTGTAGTATTACAAAGTATTATCGAAAAAGCATACTAAATTATCTATTGAAGCTTTGGTTTGAAAAATCCAAACAGATTTATAGAAACACAATTTGAAAATTGTGTAACTTCGGGATCGAAATTCCAGACAAGGGCGATACCAAAAAAAAAGATGGCATCTCGTCAAAGACTTGATCTTTCGAGAAAAATGTATCTGTATCCAAGTACTCGATACTTTAAAGCTTTATCGACTATAGATACTTTGTATGATATTTCTGAGCAAGCCAGTCCAGCCGTTGAAAGAAGTATCTAAGAGAAAGAACACGTCCAAACCTAGATGCCAGTCGAGAATATTGTGTGATATGTGCTGGCCACATCGATAGAAAACAAGTCATATTTTCCAAACGGAGGAAGACGGATTCTTCGATTTTGTTCCAAGTGTTTCATACGAAGATCCATTAACCAAGTTTTTCGGGATGGCTGGGAAAGGTATTGAGCATTTATAACATATTTTCTGTGGTAAAGAACATCTTCATAAAGTTATTCCGTCGATTGCAAGAGTGGGAAGAAGGTTCTGCGTGTTTTCCACTACAGAAAAGGGCAGTTGTCAGATGAAATGTTTGAAAATCTCTTGATGTACGCCATTGTTTTTCATCTGTTCTTCTAATTGAACACTGTCATTCATGATTTCATTGAGAGTTTTTTCTTAGTTTGTATTAGTTTTATCACCAATGGAAATGTTATATACAGCACATTTGAATCATTTTTTTTTATCTTTTTTTAGATTTGCGTTCGTCAAAGAATGTCAAGTATCGATGATGTATCGCGATACTTTTGAGGAGTATCGGTATGTTTTACTCGTTACTTTAAGTATGGGTATCTAGAAACTACTTTTAGGTAGTATGTCTGTGAAATTCATGATCTTTTCCATGTCTGTGAAATTCACGACTAGCTATCCTTTGCTACGGTGTTGCTGTTTGTATCAACATAGTTTGCTACAGTACCAGCTCTTACTTGTGAGTAGAAAATGTACTTGACTTGTGACGTTTCTTCGTTTTGAGGATTTTTTTTAAAAAAAGAAGACCTCAAATTATGAGACTTCGTCACACAATATTTACCTACCCCACACAAGCCTTTGATTTTAATGAGTTACGTAACTTCTGCACTCACCGATTGAGCTGCTGGTAACACAATTTGCAAAAGTATTTATTTTAAATATATGAAACACCTTTTATTTGTGGTTGTGAGGCACGTATTTAGGAAAGGGGGTCCACGGGGGTCTGGACTCCCCCAAAACGCAGGGTTTTATGGAAAATAGTATAACTTCAGGTGTAATTATACATATTTAATAGACATTTCATGCCCGGACACACCTTGGACCCGCCCCCTGAAAGCCCGTTGAACTCCTCCCGAAACCAAGTTCTGGATACGTGACTGGTTGTTGTTTAAGAATCACAGAGACAAACAGTTAAATAATTATTATTATTTATAATTATAATTATAATTAGTACAAATTGATTGAGAAATGATGTGCAAGTATCAAGAATAATAGCAGTCCAGAAAGACGGGAGGATTTTCTTTTTATCAACTGATGCTTCATTTGACATGATTGCGATGACTTCGTGTGTGCATCTCTCCTGGGTTAATTTTGTAATCTTGTCACGGAATTCCCCCAGAACGCTCAAAGCAATCATTTTTGACCATGCACATAAATGTACCCAGGAGGAATAATTTCAAGGTTGTTGCCTTTTTTCTTGTATTTTTATTCAAGTACTTGTCTCTGTAGTAGACACTTATTGTTTAAAAAAAAAAAAAAGTTTTCTTTTGCAAAAAAAAGGGAGAAGTAGAATTTCATGTAGTAACATGTATGGTAAGTCCTGCCCCTTTAACATGTGTTGTTTTGTTTTGAAGATAGAACAAAAACCAGAATGGAGTTTACTCTTTCGTTTCCTAAATTCAGTTCCTCATATAAATATATTACAGAATTAAAGGATTCTTATGAGTTTGATTATGCACATACAGAATTAACTGTATTCAACTGAATTTACATTATTTGATGCAGTGAATATTATAAAATCTTTAATTTTTCTGGCATAAAGTGGATATGTAAGTTCTAAATTGAGGCACCTTTGATCCTTACGATGAAGAGTTACATTTAAAACCATTACATGATGTCATGCAAACTGTTTCAACTAACATTAAAATTGATTCAGACTATGTAAATATGCGTATAATGTGATTTATTGAAATTGATGTATTTATTTTTCGTTTCTAGTAAACAAAAAAAAATCAGAACACAAGAACATTCTCCATAATGAGGAAGACTGTTGTACCTTGAGTACAGTGTACCTTGGAACAGTCTTATGTTTCTGACTCCCTATTATATATCTGGTGTAGTAAAAAGTAATCCATTATTTTGCCAATAGATGGCTTCAGTGATTTGTAGCTCGCGTTGTATAAGTCCGATCGGGTTCAACGAGATGGCGTTCAAACGATGAGATTGCGTACTACAAACACTGTTCAGATAGTTGTGATGAGTTGACTCAGTGTTGTGTGAGCGCGCGTCAAAATGGACACTAGCAAAGAGAAAATACGCTATATTTTAGTTTTTCTTCGATAAAGGCGAAAACGCAAGCCAGGCGGCTACAAATGTGAATAGTGTTTGTGGTCCTGATACTGTAACAGCCAATCACGCGCAATTTTGGTTTCGTCGATTCCGTTCCGGTAATTTTGACGTCAAAGATGTACCACGCACTGGAAGGCCACGTGTCGAACATGTCGATAAAATCATGGACATTGTTGCGTCCGACCGTCATGTAAGCACTGCTTCGATTGCCGAAGAGCTAAACATTGCACAAAAAACCGTGTGGAACCATTTGCATAAGGCTGGATACAAAAAGAAGCTTGATGTATGGGGGCAACACGAGTTAACGCAAAAAAACCTCATGGACCGAATTTCCATCTGCGAATCGCTGCTGAATCGCAACAAAAGCGACCCATTTCTGAAGCGTTTGGTGACTGGTGATGAAAAGTGGATCACTTACGACAACGTCACGCGAAAACGGTCGTGGTTGAAGCGCGGTGCGCCGGCGCAAACGGTGCCCAAGCCAGGAAGGTTTTGTTGTGTGTTTGGTGGGATTGGCAGGGAATTATCTACTATGAGTTGCTCCCCTACGGCCAAACCCTTAACTCGGAACTATACTGTCAACAATTGGACCGTCTGAAGGCAGCAATCGCCCAGAAGTTGCCAGCTTTGGCCAATAGGAGAGGCATTGTGTTCCACCAGGACAACGCCAGGCCAGACACATCGATAGTGACTTTCCAGAAGCTCCGGGAGCTTGGTTGAGAGGTTCTTATGCATCCACCTTATAGTCCGGACCTGGCACCGAGTGATTACCACCTGTTCCTGTCCATGGCGAACACGTTTGCTGGTGCAAAATTCGCGTCAAGAGAGGCTTGTGAACATCGACTGTCTCAATTTTTTTGCCAATAGGGACAAGGGTTTCTATGAGAGAGGCATCATGATATTACCTTCCAAATGGCAACACGTTATCAAACAAAACGGCGCATATGTGACCTAAATCGGATCATTCTAACTATGGTAAGCCAAGCCTTCAATGTCATGCAAAAATAATGGATTACTTTTTACTACACCAGATATATCCTGTATACTGCGGCCACTCCGTACACTATGTTATGTGTGTCAAACTTGCCAGGCAAGTAAGTAACAACGTGACTTTTGTTGTGTTCATGTGGTTGTGAACTGAAAAACAATTTTCCGGTAGTTAAAAGTAAGTGCGTCTTGTTTTATAGTGTAGTTCCCGTAGCTGTTTTTTTTTTTTTTTTAATTTTTTATCTGTAGTGATAACCGTATACAAAAGAATTACGTAAGATGTTTTATGACATATCCATATGCATCATTTTCAGTATGCCGCCATGTTGATTTCGTGTATTCTCTTCATTAAACAGACCTTGTACCTTTAAAGCAGACTTCCCAGCCTGGAAAAAGTACTTCGCTCCATGCAGCATTAATGATAACTATGCATCGAAACAAATTTTCTAAGTCAGCTTTTATTGCAGCTTCTTTCCACAGGATCGTCGTACAAGTGGAAATATGAGCCAAGAATTCAACACTGGTGATTTGCAAGGTTCACCTTCTCCTGTACCATCAAACTTGCCCTCTATATTATCCTCTCCAGAGGAAGTGCATCCTTACCAAAAAGAGGAAAGAAGACAGACAGGCTGAGGCTAGTACAAGTAGATTAGCTACAGACACGTCCGAAAAAGATCTGAAGCACGATAAAGCACTCAGAAGACATAACAAGAACAAAAAAGGAACAAATCGAGACAAACCTAACCCTCAATTAGGCCTATTGAAAATTTGTTGACTGTTTAAAACCTTTTTTGATTATGTCTTTCGTTGTTTTGTAAATTCTTTCGTAAGAATATGAATTAGTTCTTTTACCAAGGTAAAACACACTTTTGAACCCTTCACAAATACGCGAATTAAATTAACAAAATATTTTCCCAAATACTTAGTTGTGAGTTATTTCATGAATTTGCTTTATTTATACGTGCATGTTTCAATGTACAAGAGGATGCGTTCCGATGTATGTACATTAGCATTTGTTGGAAATATTTTAAAGGATAAAGAAAACACGGTAAACGAAAGACAACAGAAGCCAAATGCTGCCTGCAGCAGTTTACTTCAGAAAACTGCAAAGTTTAAGAGCACAGACATGGAATTGAAAATATAATTGTCTTTAAATTTACAATTTGAAAAACGTAAAAAGTGTTCCATGGTACAACAGTTTTCCCCTAGGGGTGTGCTCCAAATAATTGAACAAATGGCTGGGATCAAATACCGTATAACTATTTAACAAAGGGTTCGCCCGAGCACCTGCGGTCCAGTACACCTCCTACTTTTAGTTTCTTTTCTTTTCTTTTTTATTTGGGGGTGGGTGGGGTGAGGGGATCTTTAGTAACAATGATATGCACGAAAATAACTAATTTGAAAGTAAAATATATCCCTGTCATCCTGAATGCAGTGGATTCTTGTAGTTAAAACTCGACAGTTTCAACACTTATTTAGCCAGCAAATATAATTCCCTAAACCTTCTCTACAGACGCATATCTTTCCCATTTCCTATTTAGATTTTAGAACTTCTTAGCCATTTTAGACAGTAGTGTACCGGTTTTCAAATTTTTACCGTTCGCACATTCTCTGCACTATCAATCTGCATTGAGACTGGCAGTATTCCGAGGTCCACACTGTGAGAAACAGAAGTCTGTCATCATTCATGAGATTTGTTACATAGACACTTTGTCATAGAATAACAGACGAACAGAGAAAGTGTCTCAATGAAACTGGCACGTAGTAAATGCATTTTGAGTCGTAATCTATTACAAATTAAGGAAGCAATTAACAATACGAAAGTGTTTTAATTTTTATGAATTAAATTGTTTCTTTGACCTTTTCAGAAATTAACAAGCGTAATCAATGCCTTATGTCTGCGGATGACATAGTATTCATTATTGCGTACAAATATCCTTCTTTACGAAAACTGGTTCGCGAGAACTGAGAAAGTCATAGGAAGACCATTGTTTGCATAACCGACATCGGGATTTAAGTATTGGACATCCCTAATGAGAGGGAAATAGTGCTGGTTTGTCAGTAATAATGATTGCAAAAAGAAAGCCAATCAGGCAACTCTCAAAATATAGCATCACGTAACATTGAGTTACTCTGTTGAATTTCTTACAGCTTGATGGATTCACACTTTTCTGTTAGAGAGAGAGAGAGAACGTCAAGTCCATTAGGAAAGTGGGTGACCTTTACGATTTGAACAACAATATTTTCAAGTTGAGCTGAGGACGAAAACATGGCACATGCTACACATTTTACCTGTTTGGACGAACTCTGTAATTATGTAAGAAGATAAATGTTGGTTCAAGGACAACTACCATACCTACAGAACAAGAAATATATATATCGGATTCATTGATATTACGATAAATAAATGAAGTGCCATAGGCAAGCTGAAAAGATAGAGAACTGTTATCTGGATTGTTCAGCTGGCCAAAGCAGTTGAAACTAGTTTACACTCATGGTCCGATGGTGCAATGCAGAAGTAATCACAAACAGCGACTAGATGTGGCAAAGTCATTGAATTCTGTTCAGA
>JAGDQP010039775.1:0-17576 GCA_022664845.1 Lepisma saccharinum | reverse complement strand
GCATTTCAAACATCTGCTTTCAACTCCTTCTATGCTCAACCCACCTCGACACGCGGCGCCCTCAACAGGGAAGTGTGTGAATTCCAGAACCGTCTCACGTTCGGTGTGCCATTTCTCACCCCAGATCTCATAGGCTGTCTCTGTTAAAGTTACAACATTCCGTTTATACGGAATATCTGTAATAACGATGGGATCAACTCAATAATCTTTTAGCTTAGCCTTCAGATGCTCATATCCGAAATATGAATTCTCCTAACAAAATGGTTCATTCAATCACTATGTTAACAAGGGACCCTCAGAAGCATCGCGATTGATAGTACAATTGTAGTGCTTACTTGTTTTTCTTGAGTATTGGTTTATCCTTATAATCTACATAACTAGATCGGCAAAGTACATGCTAGATCTAGACTACTCAGGTTTGCTGCACGTATTGACTTAGGTTTGAGTGCCGTACGACTCAGCTTTTTATAGCTATGGACAAATGTTTTAACGCGTGTCTGTTACTAACTTGCAAAAATAAAATATCTTGAAATATCATTTATATATTTGTTGAGTTCAGGAGATATACTATTACATACTTTTGCCGAAAATATGTTTCGTCTTGTTTTAGCTAATGAATGGTAATATTTAGAAAAATATAACTTTTTGTTTGCAAAAAATCTAAGTCCAAAAATATCTCTAAGTCTGTGCTTCCCAACCTTCCGGGTAACCTAAAAATATTTAACGAAGCTTTTTATTTTAATCTGGTCTAGGATAAGATATTAAGTACAGTAGTATTGTACAGCAGATAAACAAACAATAATTCATCTATATATTTTTAAAGTGCTGAAAAGAAGGCTTGTCCAGTCCGTTTTACTGGACTGATTTTGATATTTCTTTTTAAAATATCATATAACGAGTAGATGAGCCAACAAGAAACCGCATTTCTCTACGTCAAGTCTAAAATGAAGAAGAAGAGTTTCAGTGATCCAACAAATTCAGAAATTGCCTTATTTAGTTTTCTATAGAATTTTTCAAATATTTCAAAAAGCTTTCTCGCCATTACACAGCTCAACACGTTGAAACGGACATTGTTCGACACCATAGAATAAATACTGTTAAGGGCTCATCCTCTAATGGACCCACTGTTCAGTGTTGCCAACCATTATTAAATAGTCCGGGTAGAGACCACAGGATTCAACTACAGTAGTAGGTTTTTAATAAAATTTTACTGATTTCTGCAGAACACCTAACACTGCGTCGAGGAACCCTAGGGTTCTGCGAAACCTCGGCTGGGAATCACTTCTATAATTTGTATATTTCCCGGAGAGGAATGTTTTATAACCCAATGGGAGCCATTAATTTAAACTTTCATTCATAAATGTTATAAATTGGAAAGATACAATGTCTGGAAATTTAAAAACGGGACTGACGTTATAAATTCCCGTATTGCGAGAATCTTACTAATTAAATGTTATCAACTTCAATGTACTTACCTTCTCTGCCTATACCGAGTTGCTTAAGAGTTCAAGATTCTCCACAGCAATGGTTCAGCTCTATAACCATCACCTTGTTCAACAGCTTTGCCGTTTTCTCTTTCACTGCTTCCACTGGCTGAAAATGGGTCCCCTTTAAGGCATTTACTATATTAGAGGATACGATTGAATCATGTGAATCTAAATCAGAGAGTACGCAGAATGTTTAAACACTGGAATGCGTTTGTTGACTAAAAAATTCTCAACAGAAAGACCATAGGGGACGGGCGCATTGTCTTGATCCGGCATCCATGTGTTGATCTTCCAGAAATCCGGTAGTTTCTTTTGCACTCATTCTTTAAGACTTGTCAAAACGTGAATGTAATATTGCTGATAAACTATTTGACACTCAGGCACCCATTTAGACATGACTAAAACCCGAATGTCAACATATTTAATATCAACTTTAATTTTGACTTGCTCATTCGTGTTCTTCAATCGTGAAGAACTAGAGGACTTTCAGTGCAGTGAATGCCTCTTGGTTTAAGGATCATATTGAAAGATTCTGGTTTCCTAACCCGTTAAAATCTTATTCGGAAGTCTGGTTGAACTCTAAACCGCTATAAGATGTCAGAGCAGATTTCTTTCCCAGTGTCTTTTTTATGTTGATCTTTACACTAACCATTGTTCCGGTATCTGATCAACACAACCCTCACTTCACACAGAGCTGAAAAGCAAACAAAACGCACGTGAACACTGTAGACTTCTCAAACTTCGAGATCGATAACTTCTAACCGCCATCCCTCTACCTCGCCCATTGTAGAAACTAGAGGAGCAGTCCCGCTTTTAAATTGCCAGAGCTCTCGTCAAATTTGAGGAATATGTTCTAAAGACATTCGTCAAAACTTTTGTCCATAGTTGTTCGTGTAGGAGAAATTTGAACGACGTCGTTCTGCTCTCTCCCAAGCAAGTTCGATTAACTCGAAAGTAATTGTTGAACAAGCATTTAATATCGGCAACGTTGTAGCATAAACCCAAGGCCAACGGCTGAGTTAGTTTTCGCTGTAGAGCGATTCAACGTTGTAAGTATGGGGGAGGCTGGAATGATGTTCTACAAGTATGCAAAGTTTCATTAAAATCGGTGAGTTACACTTCCGTAACTCTCCTAGTACCCAGTGAAGAAAATGTGCCCCAACCCCGACGGTCCATTTTTTGCCTGCATCGACCCGGCATAGGAGCTGTGACAGTTGGGAGAAAGGCAAAGGCGGTCCACCGAAGGCCCGATGCCAAATGGGCGCGGTTTGCAAGAAATCCTGTTGTCAAAGTGGCCTAAAGAACGAAGCTACGAGTGTTCTAACTAGCTTAAACTGATCCTTTCAGTGTACCAATCACATCAGTACATTTTGTGAAAATAGTGGGGTAAAAGGGTGGGAAAGTTTTTTTGCCTCCCTTCTCCCGGCTATGGGGTTGGGATTTGGCCTAGACTGAGGAAAATGCCGACCATGTCCTAACAAGGCGGGAATATGACGGCAAGAATAGTCGAGAAGAAGGCGGGCCACTAACTATCTGAGACAGTCAGCAGAAAACAATTGCAATTAAAATCAGTGATAGTCACGATACATCTACAATAGTTATTAATTTCTTCATTATAGAGATTAAAAAATCAATTGCAAATGTCAGTTAGGATTGTCGGGATTCACTCGGCACTTGTTTTGAACCCGTCTCTACACCGACGATGGAAATGTGGGCGGCAGCATTTGTATCGGCCGAATTCTGGTCGAGGGCTGTAACTCTCTAATATTAAAATATGATTACATTAAAACTTATTTATCTCTTAATTCCATTCGTTTTTACAGAAATCTGTAGTGGAAAATATAAAAAATACAAAGCAAGCAAATACAATGAAATTAACTACATTTTTCATGTTCTCATTTGCATGTTGAAAACACCGAATTTTAAACTATATTTCAACGAACATTTAATTTCGTTAAATATGACATAGATTTCTCTTTATGTTTGTTTTCTAAGGCGACATATTACACTTATTGAGAAATACAAATTTAATACTGCAGCGATGATCAAGGTGTTAAAGAAGAAAAACCGCACATAAGAAAGAAAAAAGGAAAGTATTCTTTAGTTTTATTTGTACATGATGGTGAACAACGCTTAGTAACTCCATTCTAGACTGCCTGTTACATAGATACCGTAAAAGAGCAACAATTTCACAATATGGATCCATGGATGAGTAGATAAGACGACGAGCTACCAACTAGAAGTGCAGAACGTTCCTGTGTTCGAACCCCACAGCAGCCACTGTGATTATTTACTGTTGGAAAATTAATATCGTAAATCATGATGAGAGCAACGGATAAAATGAAACTAATTGTGTATACAAATAGACAACATTCATGTTTTGTTTTGGCTAACTAAACACGTTTCTTATAGTCATTTGCGGGCCGTCTTAGCTGTGCCGAGGCGGAAAACGCCTGGTGCCCGACTGTGACTGTACGGAGATGGTCGGGCCGACGCCGGCCAAAATGAGCGTTTTTCCGGAAGGTTTTTGCTGCCTTTTGGGTTGTCGGCCCGACCCTGACCGGCGTCGACCCATTTTCATTCCATAAGTACAACCCCATTTTCTTTATTCATTGTTTTATCATTTAATTCAATTTCCACCGATTTCAGAACCATTTTAAATTTAAAAACACAATAATAATAGACTAAGCATATGTTGTAAACCGGTAAACGTTATGGCAACAAGATCATAACGTTTTTATCATCTGCATTATAATTTAACATGAAAAAGATCACCTGACGATGTGAGCAAGAGAACTTACGAAACGATCGTCGGGTTCAAAATAAATAGAGCACAACGAATATATATATAAAAAATAGTTTTATTAGTAAAATGTTAGGCATAATATGATCAGCAATTGAGAGGAATACACATATATTCTGACTCTCCTTTACCCACACAGATTTTATCATCAGCTTTGGGGTGAGAACATTGCTATTCTGTTCTTACAAACGCACTTTCTCATCTATTATACGTATATTTTGAACGGTATATTACTGATTAGGTTTCGAATGTTTACATGCATTGGTTTTTCCCGTACATGAAACGTTATTGTCATCAAGGTGCTGTGATTTTATGCTGCTAATAATTTCGACAATATCAAATCGAAATAAGGAAAAATACATTAACTCCGAAAGTAATAAAAAAGGAAGACTAATAAATGGAGACTCTTGGATTCATGGTCATTGTGTAGGATCACTTGATACGTTACTAAAAATGCTTTATCATACAAGAAATAATGATATTGACGAGGTTTTCCCAAAATGTACTATACCTTGCCACACTGTTTTCATTCTTACACAAATAGGTTATCTAGGAATATGCTTAAAGTTTTTGAACAGAGAAAAAGCAATTTTCTGTATTTTGTGACACACATATATATATTTAACTGATGCCGGAAAGAAAACAAGAGAAATATCTTTACAAAACTTTTACAAAGGATGTTATTCGTATGTTAAGCCAGAAGAGAAAATAAAAATAACATATAATTGGTTTGAGATGTCTCAGAGATCGTACTGTCTTAGCGCTAAGAGCTCTTTTTAAAATTCTCAATACTCACAGTTCATCTGAAGACTATCCGTAAGTTCAAACGTTGTTGATGATAAGTGAGGAGGGTAGAGGGGGAATGAAGAAACACTTAAGCACTAAGAAGTTGGCGATAGTCCAGTCCAGGATGACTGTCCTGGATGATGTCCTTGAGCCAGCACTTGTAGGTTCCACTGTTCGCTCACTAATATCTTTTAGAACACACCTCTGTAAGTTTGGTAGATGTAGGTCGTCCAGAACACTGCTCACCTTTTCTTTGTGACAAAAACAATACCTATACATATATCCTTATGTCACTTGTGAATTGCTTTATTCACTCAGTCTTTGAGTAACGCATAAAAGTAAGACACCACGAAGTTTTACAAATGGTTTGTCAGAAGTAAATATTATACAAAATTCATACAGTTGTGTAACTACAAAAAACGACTCTTATTCTTTGTTCTTCCAACGAAATTAAATGCTTACTTGTGGTAACAATATGACACACACTTGTACTGTTCATTGCCGTTTTCCGAAGAATAATTAACTGTTCTCGGAAAGCCTTTTTGGTTTTATAGAACCAAATATCCGTAGATTACGTGATCGGAATAATTTTGGTTAACTAGTGTAACAACAGCACGTATGTAGGAGCCAACTGACTCGAATGGTGAACACTTCAAACTTTCAAAACCGACTGACTGACAAAGAAGATTAGTTTTCTGACTCTCATATGATCACGTGAGCTGTTGTTTGCTACATACCCAAATAAAATAATTAAATCATACAAAGGCTAACATATAATAACATGAACATTGACTCTTACATTATGAGTTCACATAGGTTACACGAATATATATAAGTATACGATAAAATGACAAAAAATCGACCTCAAAAGCTACGCCCATTAGGTTTTGTATTCTAGCAAACTAAATATGACGAAGACATCAAAATTTTGCGTTGAAATCAAAGTGGTTCACCGTCACGTGGCTATGCTACCGCGGGAAGAGAAAAAAACTGTCGTCTGAGTAGTAAGTTACGTATTTTTTTCCTTCTCACATAAAGAACAACGTGTAACAAGAAGAATATTGACCTTGACAATTTAAGTTTTCATGGGCTATCTAAGGGTTTCTCAACCTGCGATCCACGGACCCTCAGGAGCCTGTGACAAAGGGTGACCCCAAGGGGTATATACAATACTTTTGTATGTAACGATACAATTTCCTTTTATAAATAATTTTAAAACGCGATAGTATTTACTACGAAAGCCAAGTTAAAAATAAACTAAACAAATCAAAACAAATACAATTAATAAAATGAACGAACAATAACTTTAATTTACTGATATGGAGCGTACAGGGAAAGAAGGAGGATATGCATGAACGCATTTTCAAGTGCAACTCTCCCATTTACTTCCAATGGATTTCATATTCTTAAAACCGCTAGGACTTGGTGATTTTTGAGCTTTTGGATCAAAACTTTCTGAGCATTGGGTGAAGTTAATAAAAACGACTAAATGTCTATTTTAAGTAAATACTTGGGACTAAGTGAAGAAAAAGAGAATACACTTTCCATCATGAGTAAATACATGTGCATTGATAAAGTAAATGCTTCTGTGGTAAGTAAATGCTCGGAACTTTGAAGCAATTACTTAAAAAGGGTGAATAAAAATAAGTTGTAAGTAAACTCTCAATTGATACAAGAAAATACTTTTGAGTAAAAAGTATTTTATTCACCTGCTAGGCGAGAGAATACTTTATTCGCGAGTAAACACTTTCGAGTATTTTGTTCTCTTTATTCATTTCACCCATTGCATAGTACTTGTTACGAGTACAAATTCATTTTTTTAAAGTGCATATTCGCCCTTTTTTCCCTGTACGTTTCATATGATCATTTATTCTCAAGTTGAATTTTTACTAGAAACTTGAACTAAAAATAAATGGAACATCTAATACAGCCACTAACAGCTTCTGGATGTGGCCTTCCTCATTTTAGATACTGTCTTTCCCCAAATATTTCTTGTTTTACGAACCCTGTGTAAGCCATGCACCAATATGAAAGCAAGGAAATAGTCTGAACTTCTGATAATTGTTTTTCGATGCTCTTATCTTTTTTGTCGTGGAGTGGCGTTTTGTTGAAGCTGGAGAGAAGTAAAAAGGAGGGAAGTACACTTGACAACAGAAACATGAAGACCTTTAGCCTCACCACCACCTGGAGTTCCCTTAGTTATCGCCACAACCTTCCTCTTCACTCAAAACTTTCACTGCATTGTGTAACAACTAACAAGACGGAAAGAGATCATGAACATTACGTTTTGAGTTGCGCTGGCTATCTCGTGGAAAAGTCCTGACTCGCATATTTGAGCTACGTGATAATGAGAGACTTTTAGGGTTGATTCGAAATTGCAACCAAAACTAAAGGACTACTTAAGTGATTTTTCTTGGATTTCAACAAATCCTAATTCGTCAAATATTTTCTCATTACTGAATACATCAAATTCTAGACTCTAGTGTCATTGTATTTTAGTAAGAAAAAAAAAGCTACAATTTGGGCCCCCGAATCGCTAGACTTTTGGTTTTGTTAGATTTTTTGTTTTATCTGCGGTCTTTGTATCGTGATATTTCGAGAGAGAAATTTCCACATCTGATCTCTTTAGCGACTACTTGTGCGAGTCAACATTATCTGTACTTGTTTTTATGAAACATTAAGTACTAAAAGATACTAGATATCGAACCAGATCTGCGCTGAAAGTATCTGCTTTCAAGCCAGATATAAAACAAATTGACGGACGCAAAACGTCGTCAGTCATCACATTGAAAAATTGTAGGCAAACAAACTCAATAATATTTATTATTATTGCTAATTATTCGGGACTTGCAATATTGTTAGTAAAACGTACTCAATTGTGCTTTCATGTAACGAAATAGCACGCTTTTTAAAGATATAGATCTATTGATACTGTATGTATAATGTTTTCTTTGGTTGGAGGAGCAGGGGTCCGCAAAGAAACGAGCATGTAATCAAGGGGTCCACAACCTGTAAAAGGTTGGGAAACACTGGGCTATCCGAATACAAATATACATGATACAGTAACATAAAATGAGCCTAAACGACTGTTAACGTATGGTTTAATGTGCTTTTGCTTTACATATAGCAACTATATAATTTCTGCGTAGAAAAAAGTGTGAATCAGGTGTTCATGAAGGCATCGCCGGCTACGATCTCTTAGCCCTTCCCACTTTGTGCATGCAGTGAACAAGTTTAGTTGATCTTTTCCCCGCTGTGGCGCTACTTACAGGCAAGGGACAGTTTGACAAAAAATAACTATCAGCATATAACTGAATGTAACTTTAACACGTTTACTGTACTGTGGTTAAGTAAAAAATGTTTTCATATGAGTCGTTCACGTGCGACATGTGTAGGCACTAGTTTCACAAAAGTCCCTTTCGTTTTATAATGAAATTATGATTATTATTTTCCCGAAAATCTTTAATTCTTACAGAACAATGGTTAAGAAACGAAGGTTTATGGTAAAAAATTAAAAACAAAATACCCTTTAGGGAATACTATTCACTAAGTTTTAGATTAAAATGGTGTGAAATTAGTATGCCGCTGAAACAGATTAAATATAGTTCAACTTAACATTTTGAGTACACTACACAATACTCAACCAAAAAAGCTAATTTGGCATAAACAACTTACAGCCTCAGTACTTTACGGCAATCACGATGTCTATATCATCGCATTGTACTTATTATGTATATCTTTCTCACATATAAGACTATATAGAATGAAATTAGCATCTACTGCTTTTCTGGGAATTTGAAGTTCGAAAGAGTTCAAGGTACAAATTTTGTTCCTTGCCATACTCATCCAAAATAAATGCAGCTCAACTCTTTTGAGCTTGATATACAAACGAAATGCGTCAAATGTTACCTATCTGCTATCCCTCGAAAGAAGTAGCATAGATAGTGCATTTTGTAAAGAAAGCGTATCACTTTCTGGCCAACTACGTTTGGGGAGCTTTTCTATTTTATTGTTTCCTTTTTGCAATTTCCTCCCATTTGCAGTATTCTACTTTGGAAAATCATACCTTGGAACTGAGTATTGCGAAGTCATTATTCGTCGCACAGCAGAGAAATATTTTTAAAATATTTCCTGTGCCAAATAAGGAAATGATATTTTCTGTATCACATATAATTTCTCAAATATACTGTTAAAACATTAAGATAATAGTTTAAAACCATAAAGAAGTCCATAATACTAGTATTCCCACATATTTTTAAAGGTTCTTTTATCTAATACAGAAAACCCACAAAAATAATTTTATGTATTCATGTAATACTTTCTTATATTTTGAAAATGTTAAAAGGTATTCATTGCATTAAAACAATGGAAATCTTATAACTTGAGAATATTTTTAAACATCTTAAAATCATATAGGAACATAAATATTATTTTTCTAGATTATTCATATAGGTCTATTTTTATAATGTGGATACTACTAGAAATATGTCTTGTCAAAAGCTTCAGTCGGCCCCCGACTTCTTCAGATGTAATATTGTAGCATCTCCCAGGCACCGTCGCTGCTCACAATTTAAAAATACATATATAAATTAAAAACGGGTCACACAGCGATAACTAGCATAAAAAGCTCAGTTAAGACTAAAAATTTGGTCCATATTGGATTAGACTGGAAGTGGACTATACAGTTTTAAGTGTTCGCTTTGACTGACATTGATTAAACACTCCAGTGTGGCTAAATATAGAGCTCATTGGATAGCACTGATGCGGTCATGTGACACGAGAAAATAAGTGGTACCTGAATGACGTTAAATATAGTTTCCGCTTTTAAAAAAGGAACTTGCTAGTCAAACATTGTGAGATGTAGTATGCCCGTACGAAAGATTTGTTTTATAAATATTTTGTGAAAAGTTTTTCCCGCCCTATAGAAAATCAGGTAAGTGAGGTACCAGGAAAAAACCTACCAAGTGACGGAAAATTTTCTCCCCTTTTCCTCCCCTACAAATAAACCCTTGAAAGCCAGTATCAAGTAAATTGATACGTTAGTAAAGGATTGTTTTTACAGCTAATTATTTGTAGTGTTCCTTGTGAATGTGTTGATTTTAATTTTATTTTAATAAATTGAGGTTAAGAAACAATTCCGTTTTTGTGGGATAGTTAGCAAAACAAAAATTCGTTGTTCTGTTCATGTCTATAACATTTTCCAGCTTTACAACTCTGTTTACAGCCAAGAAACCAGCTGACTGCTTCGTAGGTTGTATTGCCTGTACGTAGCGCCACAGCGGCCACCAAGAGAACTAGGTCGCTTAAGCACATTTGAACCGTATGGGAAGGCACTAAGAGATCGTAGCCGGCGATGATGAAGGCGACTAGATTTTGCCAATTCGTAAGAAAAGAACGCAAAAAGGGTGGTGGTGAGACCCACTTTCCTAACACTTCCCACAGTGAGTCAAACTTTAACAACCTGGTGACAAAACAGATTAACGTTTCACATACGCATTTTATAAACCAAGAATGCGATCATGTTTTTATCTGAATACTACAATAAAGATAAATTGTCACAAATTACGCTTGCCAATTTTTTTAATTGAAAATATCCGAAAGAATAATTATTAAAATTACTGATTAATATCACAGCGGTGATAATACGATATGAAAATCTTAAAATATGTTTTGATTTATTTAATTTAGCATTCTGAGTAAACTGGGTTCTTCAGCTAGTTGTTTTATAAAGTAAGAAAGTCTTGCTCGAAAACTCAAATAGACTACGGAGATCCAATGCTTAGATATTTAAATTTAGTTCACATTAAAGGTGATTGAACGACTGCTTGAAAGTTTAGCCATTTAACTTAATTTAATCATATGCAGAGATCTCGATTGAAAATGTTGCTATCAGATCGCAGGTAAGAGCTTATTGTTTACTGATGTGTAGGATATATTTGTAATTTACAGTAAGAAGTCGTTCTCATGGATATTACATAATTGTATTATATGTTACGTTACGTAATAACATATTATAATAACTTGCTTATGTCACTATTATATATTAGGCAATAACTAACTACTTACTAAGAAGAGTCCAAGTTCTAAATTAATGTGCAATTCGTGTGATGACGTTATGACTAAATACAACGTGTTCAAACTTATGAAGGGCATGAGGGAACACAATAGTAATCAACTGAATAGCATGAATTGAGATACTACGTTAGGAAAATTCATTCTGTCTTGCCGGCATATGCAGCCTCCCTTAAAAATAAATTACCAATATGCTGCCATCTGTTGTTTTTAACTTGAACTCTTTCCACAGTTCAGCTCACATGAGTATTACCATTGTATTTCTGTATTCAATTGTCTTTAGTGAGGGTTACCATTGTTTTTCGGCATGCTATTCCTATGATTTCAACTTTTTGAGTTACTGGTGCGATTCCAGGAAATGCTCATTTGTCATCTTTGTGGTACATTCGTCTGGTGGAAGCTCTAATGTCTTCATAGAGCTTCCTAATAGGAGACAATGATGGTCATCATACGAACTCCTCCCAGCATCACATTTGTGAGCATCTCTTTTACTTGCAGCATTCCAGCATATGTTTCGATACCTTGCACGTTGATGTTTGGTTCGTTCAAACATTTACTTTATTGTAAATGTCATTCCAGTTTTCCGATCGATTCCACTTCAGTTAATTTCCCTCAAGTGTTGAACTTTGTCCCGGGGAAATGGATTGAATCCATTTCCGTGTGTTGGTGTCCTACCTCAAGCTGAGAGTATGTTTGTGATAGCTTGCACAAACAAGTTTATATACAAATTTATATTTAAAATTTATATTTGAAATTAATATTAAATAAATATAAATAATAATATTATTAATTAATATAAAATTAATATTTATATTTATATATACAAATTTATATTTTATGTATGGTAGTGATTTATGAAAGACTAACCTAATATAAAGATACAAATCAAGCCTACCGTGTTCGCCACCCTCATCAGCTGAACTTTAGACACACCCCTTATCTTAACCTTCAGATTATATAGTGTATTGGCAATCTTAAAATCAATGGACGTATTGTAAACTTAAGCCACGCACACGATGTGTGTCCACCACAAAGCATAAACATGAGCAGGAATCGAACCGACGACTTCCAGCACCAGGGGGGATCGCTCTATCACACAGATTATGATGCTACAAGGAAAACCACAGCCTGACAACATACAATAGAGTACAAACACACAAGCTATAGATCACAGAACACCCCAATACAGAGATTAAGTAAAATTGAATTTTCATACATTAAATTTTTACATATTTGTTAAGGTTCAAATAGATTCAGAGCTGTAAACAGAACACAGAATTGCCACTTGCAATTTCAAAGTGAATCATGTATACCGTCTTTATTCGATGTTTTCAGCTGTCCTATATATTGTCTCTATTTTTCCATGACAAACAATTGAACTGTTCTTTTCAGAAATACCAAAAATAAAAAAAAACTCTAACATTTCAGGAAAGGTAAAAAACTCTCACTGACTCATGGTATTCCTGCATGAAATCACAACTTTGTAGCTGCCGTACACAGGTGTAATTGACTTTCGAAGTATAGCGAATATATGTTTCTGCATCAACAGGTTCGTCTCCTACAGTAATCACATATTTAACAAAAATTATTTATGGTGTTTCTAAAAAAAAATAGTCAATTAAAGTCTTCAAGGATCTTTGTGCATACTGTAATGTGCACAAATGTGGAAAAGTTGTGTAACCGACAAGTAAAGTTTTCTATCTTTTCACACTTCTTCGCGTATAACTCGAACATGAAGCGTGGATCAGGAGATGTGTCATTGGTGTGTAATTAAACTGTATGTGTGCAGTGACTAAATCTTTAAGGCATAAAGAATAAACTTGTTTCATTCAATTTTGTATAAATAATTCTTATTGATTTCTGAATCGACATTGGATTTATCAAATGGGTGATATGGTTTTACTTGATGGTGTACAGTCAGTTAAAGTTTATGTGAATTTGCATATTACATGTATACGTTAGACAATCTTAATGTAAGGAAACCCACCTAAGGCGATACTGGTAGGTCAGATAAGATTTTTTTTCAGTTCAGAAAACATATATCGTCATTAATTTAATGTTTTGCCAATAACGCTCCGATTACAGTGTGGATAAATACACTTTAGCTTCAGCTAACTCTTTGCAGTATGAGGTTCGAAATTACAGATATGTTACAAAATGTTTATTAATCTCACCAAAAAAAAAACTGAAAGTAGAATCATATTTTGAAAACATAAGAAAGTATTCAATTCCTTAACGTAAAGTTTATCTGCGTCGACATTACAATTAAGGCTGAAGAAAAAAGTCTTAAATAATAGTAATTAAGATATGCGAGGTGATAGGTATAGTTCTAATCCGGGGGTATATCTAAACATCACCCAAAATAACACTAAGTTTCTACGATTGTTTGTATTATATCAAATCTACAGAAACTGAAGCTATTGTAGACCCAATTATCATATTGCCGGTTATTTATTGCATATGACTTCATAATCATATATATAGTCAGGGAACAAATGGTGTCCCGTGGCATATATCATGAAACAAGTGTGAGAGATGGCTCAATCTCTTCATCTTTATGTACAGAATAAGAATTTGCATGGTGATCACCTGGCACCCTGTGCAGAGACCAGATATTCAATAAAAACAAGTAACTTTCCGACGCCCCTGCGTCCAACCTTTAGGCCCCTATATCTCACTACCTAATTAAGCTAGGAATATAATTTTCATGTCAATGTATTTGTGAAGGATGTAGCTTTCCAGTGATGTGCATTTTCCTCATGTCGGAGTTTTGAGGGAGGGGGCGAGGGTAAATTTGTCTTTTTTCCCTGTTTTTGCCCTTTTTGCATTTAAAGGTGGAGCTATAACCTCCAAAAGGTATAGAAGGACACAAATTGGTATAAAAATGATAATCTGTGTTGCATTAGCTTTCCAACGATGTATCACTTATGATGCTGGAATAATTAGAGACAGTGCTAGGAATGTCATTTCTTGTGCTGGAGAAGCATAATAAGGGGCAATTCAAGGTAGTACCGATTATGGACTTTTTATGTTTGTATTTGTACCGATGAACTAACAATAACAACAACAACATCAATAATAATGATAATAATAATAATAACCGCAATGGTATGGTCATTTGAGTACACCGAAATCAGGTTGCGACGGTAGAATGATTAATTACATCATTTGTAGTGGCAATAGCAATACTTCAAGCAAAATGAAATAGAAATGGCCCCATCATTTCAATATACGTGTGAATTACTACGATTAATAATATTTAAGACTATATTTATTTATACAATTTAGTGATGAATAACTAACATATTTTCTCTGTCTTTTCAGGTTTGAAAAATTGGTAGGTGATCATAGGAACATCCTGTGGGGATTAATTGCACGAGGAGAAGCATGGATACACAAAACCCATTGTTACAGTAGAGGGTGTATCACAAGCAAAGAAAGGACGCTTATCTACTGATCTATGTTTTTTTTGTGTATGAAGAAAACTTCTGAAACTCTGATTTTAAATCCAAGTGATGATAGTTATAGAAAATTAGTTGAATGTGTGCTTAAACGTGCTGTTTGGGGTGATAAAAAACTAAAAATAACAATCGAAACATGGGAAGGAGATTTTTCAGTGAACACATTAAAAGATAGAAAATCTAAATGGAGCAATGCTATCAGTTAGTAACGCATAAAAATGCGTGTGACAGAATGGAAAAGTATTTTTGGGAAAGAAAAGGCAAGAAGATCAGAGTGAGTCAAGTACATCTAGTGAAAAACGCTTACCTGTGACTCGTTCTCAAGGTCCAGTGTATGACAAGTAAAAGTGCTTTTTTTGTGATGAAGATGGATCAAGGAAAGATAAACTTAGAAGGGTTGCCACAGGTAATGCAAGAATGAATTTGAAAACTGCAGTTAATTTATCAGGAAATGAAAAACTGAGGAATAGACTTAATGAAGTTTCCAACCCAACAGATGCTCATGCCATTGATGCCATGTACCACCTAAATGCTGACTGTTAAATGTGACTAATGTGTTAAGAAACAAGAGTGAACAAGAAAAAGGAATAAATAAGGATTTTGCAGAAAACGTTACCCATTCTGCAACAAAATTTGAGTTCCTATCTTTACTTCACGAAGGTTTATCAAGTGGATATATATATAGTACGGGAACCTTAGAGGAATGTTACAAAGCAATTGGCTTATTCAATGGTGTTGAAGAATCTTTAATGAATAGAAAGGAGTTAAAACAACTTATTGAAATAGAACTTTCCTAAGAGGAGCTTGAATTTACACGTTCAGAACCACTAAATGAACCTGAAAGGATATCCTTTAAGTGTACAAGAGATAAGCTTCTAACAAACGCGGAAAAAGAAAGTGACTTTACCACCAATCCGTTAAGAACATTGTACAAAGCTGCAAATATTCTTCGATCAGCTGTATCCAAAACACCAAGGAGGTATTATAAAGGGACCATTCGAGAAGATCTTACACAAATCATCCCAGAAGAAATGCTGATTTTCTTCCGTTGGTGCATAAGAGGAAAACAGACAACATGTGATGCAAGTAAGGAAAAAAAATGACGAAGTGGAGAGAAAAGATTTGGTGCTATCACAACTCCTTTTATCATCTTGTTTAACGGAGAGGCTAGTAAAGAGAAAAGATACTTCAAAATTTTATCACAAGCCTGAAACTCCTCTTCATATGCAGTTGGATTAACTCTTCACAGTTCAACCAAATGCAAAATCCTTGTAGAAATGTTTCACAAATTGGGTGTTTCGATAGATTATCCACGAATTTTAAGACTAGAAACACAAATTCCTACAGCTGTGCTAAAAGAGATAGCTGAAAATTCAGGTGTTTATGTTCTTCCATATATTGTTTCAAAACGTTTCGTTTACTCTGCTGCTGATACCATTGATTTCCTGGAAGATATCGTCGATGAAAAAAATACTTTGCTTGGGATAATGTTTTTTGTGTATCAAAGACAAGAAGAAAATGATAGTGATGAGTCACTTGTACTAGCACTCTGTAATACCAATCTTCGAAACATGCAAAGGAAGCAATCTGATATTGTGCCATGTTCTAAACCTACAAACTGGATTACAAGTAATCCACAATAAAAAATCATGGGTTACATTGCAGATAGCGACGACCATTTATCTATCTATAAATCGGATCTTAGTGATTTAGCTTGGCTACTGATAAGCAAAACCTGTATCTTAAATACAGATATTTCAAATTCAGTTCCTTCTCCTACTTGGGCGGGGTTCATGTCCAGCATAGAAGAGACAAAATCTATTACATGTCTCTTCCTTGCCATTAATTCATGTAGCACCAACAGACCGGTCAGTACAACTAACGTTCATTAAACATTTAGAAAAGCTTACTAAATTTGAGAACGACGATGAAAATATAAAAGTTGTGGTAACTTTTGACATGGCTTTATATAAGCCACTTAAGCAGCTTGAAATGGCTAATGATGTTGGTAATGGAAACTGACTTTTAAAACCTGGAAAACTACATATAATTATTGCTCAACTGCGAACCATAGGGGCGTACATTGAAGACAGTGGAATTTCAGAGATTTGGGTGGAAAGTGATATATATATGGACCTGAAACCACAAGACAGATCCTTGAAGGAAAACATATTCACCGTGGAGTAGAAGCACATCTTAACACAATGTCGTCACTATCAATATTGTTTCAGAATGAGTTTGAAAATGAATATCCTGGTGTGCTTGAAGAAGTTAATTAATCTGTTAATTAATTGCTGGTTTCCTCAGAGAGAGACAATAAACTGAAACATTACAATGTTGTTGCAATTTTAAAAGACAAAAATCTAGAAAGCTCATAAACTTCTCAGAAAATAGAGAAACATTGTCACAAATATTTAAGTTTGCACACATACATATGGATATGGTTCAAACGATGTTACACTTCGTGAAAGCAGTAAAATCTGGAAACTGGATTTTAGCACTTGCATCACAAGAGAACTTCCTGAAATATTTCTTCTGTCTGGATCGACAAAACTATGCAATGTTGATGTCCCTGTTCTTGTGTGAAATTGGTTACTTAAAGAAAACTGACAAATTAACATGGGATTAATTAAAAAGTGGTAATTGGGTGGTAAACAAAAGCTGTACTCTTTATATGCCTTCTGACAGATGAGGCATATAAACAGAAGAATGAAAATGCAATGTGGTTTCACTGGAATTTCTCTAAATGAAGCAGCAAGAACCAGATTTTTTGGCAGATTCTGAGTTGACTCGAGTAGCAGAGAAGCTCGAGAACATTGCAGGACTATCACATTCAGGAAAGAGAGGTCATCATGAATGTTCTTTGGAGCTTAGAAAGAGACAAGAAGATAAGGTTAAAAAGCTAGAAAGTACACTGAAATCCACGACAAATCCTTTTAACCTAAAGAATGGAAACCTGACACATCT
>JAGDQP010039774.1:0-17169 GCA_022664845.1 Lepisma saccharinum | reverse complement strand
CAAACATTAGGGAATAGTCAAATCAGTTGTACTTATCTAAATTTCGTGATAAATGTTAACTAGTGCCTGGCTGCGTTGAGCCTTGTACATTTTAGGGTTGTAGTTACATTGTAGGTCACTAAAATAACGTTTTGCGTTCTACTTTCCTGCGGGATGTTCTCGCCTTTTTAGAGTTTTTCCTATATGTTCTGTTTTGAAACCTTTCTGCGTTCTAGCACTTCTTTCGCGCTTCTTCCATGCATGCTTTGTGGTACTAGACTAGTGCATGTTTGTCTTTGATGGTCCTAGGCTGAAGCAGGACACTGATTGTAGATACCCCTGTCTTCAGGTCCGATAGCGAGTCTTGTTTTTTATACTGTGCCCTTTCTTGTGTCGTAATGTAGGTTTATCTCGCAGGCAGGTTTGATCACTTTATGTGAAGTTGTGTGTAAGCCCCCTTTTCTGCAACAGAGTGCCACGGGCCCCCTTGTTTGCATTGTGTCTGCCTGCCTTTGAGGAGAGAGTCCCAATTCATTACAAGATGTCTTTCTGGAGTTCTATTGGCCATAGATTTGTTTTTTACAAATTGAAGTTTTGTGCAACGTCCGAAACATTAGGGACTTTATTACACTCTACTTTCATGTGATGTCTCCACCACAACATAATTTCATGATTTAAGAATAATTTGGAATTTTATTAATACTAAGTTCATAAACTGCTCCAAACATTTAGGTTTGAGACATTTTGCAAATATTAACAGAAACAAGAAACACAACTTCGTTGTCTCTGTCTCTTATCAACGTGAATACCGAGGCAAACAGAACACATTTGATGCCTAATGCAAAATGATGCAATCTGTTTTACTCCCATCCGACTGCTAGTAATTTGAGAGTTGTTCAGCGTTCACCTGTACAAATACATGACATATATTTTGATACAACGTTTAATATTATTTCTAGCTAGACGAATGATAATTTGTAACGGAGCGAAACCTACAATAAAGCTACACTTCAGAGTTAATAATAATGGAGAGTGGCTTTTTGGATAATGTCGCTGATATTGTTGCATTAGTTTCAAGGGACTTCACATCGGAAAGACGCAGTAATGGCGCGGCGCAAGGAAATCTGGGGCCCGTGGCAAATGAACTCGATTTAGTCCCGTTCGCGAACACAATTGTGAGTGCACACTGCTACTGTTGGCCGGCATGTCTTATTTTCCGTGTTCTGAACCACGCGGTAAACTAGGGGAACCACAAGGGCTCACTTCCCACTTCCTCTCGCTCACCCGTCGTGGCCTATACATAAGAATGGTTATTCCGATTATACAGATCATGCTTAAGAATCATTATAGTCAAGCACTCAAATAGCAGTCCTAAGACGACATAACTATTGCGTCACAGATCATATTTGATGATTAGTCTTAGCAAATGATTATTCACTTGTGAAGGTGATCGGCAGGGGCCCTTTGGCAATGGACGCGTGGCGATGGCACCTCTAGTCTTACTGGAAAGACGTGTGCTTGTATCGTTCCCTTGTGAACTTCATTTTAAGGGGTACTACTAACGGACTGAACATTTAAAAGAAATAAGGGAACGGTTTTCATTTTGGTTTAGAAATAATTTGAGGAAGTTCAAACATCCCGCCCCCTTTTTTGTGGATATTTATTAACAGGTGAAATCCCTCATATACTTCTTACGGAAGTATAAGGAAAGCAAGGTTCAAGGTAATTATATTATGTACGTAAGAGTTCGTTCTTTACCTTTTTACACAGTGTATGTAAAAAATGGAAAGTTCGTCGTGCCAACAAACTGAACGAACAAACTTGAAAAGGAAATAAACGATGGACAGCAGATTGGTAGGCAACCCACCATGCAGTAGAGTTGATTTGATTGCATAACATTCGAGGTACTATCCAAGGTTTCGTCAACTCATGTACTTAAAACGTAGTTTTCATAACCCAAGCTGCAGGCAATTTCTGAATAAAGCAGAAATTTATGCAGGCGTCTTACGTGTAGAGGAAAACTCAGTCACCAACCTCAATGGCGGCCGAGGGATCGTTCTCCTGTTGCATGTGGAAGATCACGACCGTTTTGGTTCTCCCTCTATAATAGTTTTGAGAGTGATTCATAACGCGTATTATCTGTGACGATGCCGGGAAAAGATAGATCTATGAAAGACATAGTAAACGGTTCCTACGCAGACAGATATAGCATTTCACGACAATAGCACGAAGAAAACGCGTTGAGGTAGGGACAGGAAAACAGCAGGATATACAAACCTAGAAAGAAGATGCAGTAGTCCAGGCTAAAGGAATAGAGAGGAAACTTTTATGCCCAGAGATACCAAGGCAGAGAAAAATAGATGAGAAGAAAACGGATGAGAATCGAATAAAATGTTAACATATTTCTGATAAGCAGATCTCAAAAGAGATAACGGACAGAGAGAATGAGAGTTTAACAAATTCTGAATAACATCACGCCTCTGAGCGAGTTTTTCAGTTTTCATGCACACATTCCAATGGCTGTGTACTGAGCCAATATCTATATTTATGGCCAGAAGAGCTCTTCCAAACTTATAAATATGCTTTTGATTACTTTGAAAGAAAGACAGCAGCCCTGGCCGACACCTTCTGTCAACCTTCCAAATCCCGTATCCCGACCTGCGCCTTAGGTGCCTAAAGGCTAAACATAAAATGTAAATTCAGGAAAACAGTCTATGTTTGTTTCATGTTGCCTTATTTCTCTCCATAGCACCAAGCAAGAACAACTTATGCTAGAAATAGTTTCGTGTAAGTCATGTGTTATAATACTGTGGAAAACGATATCAGTGAATAAATAAATGAGTTGTTCTTAACGTCCTAAACAAACTGGTGAGCTTCTGAGGACCGAAATTACAGCTTCTGATAAAGTGGGTTCTCAACCACTCATCTCGTTGAAACCCCTAATGACTTAAACTAGTGACCACGCGCACAGAAAACAAACCAATCATACAACCTGGGCACTAGAATCGGAAACCAGGAGAAAACAGGATATTTAGTCTAAGCAGCTACGTAAATTCGTCCTATTGCTTGTTTAATGGCAGAGGAACTTCCATTAAAATATACACCTTCTATTCGACTCACAGTCCGATTAGCGATGCATTGTTTAAAGACTCAGATGTCGCCTCAGTGATGGCCTCCAGACGCAGGTTTATGATACAGAGATCGCTAGGCAAGGTAAAGAGATGGGGGTTTTACAGTTGATTTTCATCCGATAATATTAAAAAGACATGACTATGGTTAACAGTGGATTCCGAACCACTGTACTTATTTTTTTCTTCGGAAATCAAATTAAGAACCTTACCTACAAGGAGACAATTAACAACTCTCATTTATTGGTGATACCATTAATAGCCACAATTAACTACTATTGAATTCCTACGAATAAATCGTACTTTGTGTTTAGCTTTAAGTAGCTGAACATTTGCTAAGAACTTAAATAAACCTATCCAAACCATAAACTTCAAACATTTGGCTCACAAATAAGCTACACATTGTACCATAATAGAAACATCAGGTGATTGACTGTCTTCATGTTGGATATCGATCACCTTCTACCAAATCGTAATACAACACGACATCTCTTAGCTAGATCCAAGAGAAACAAAATGACCTAAACTATATTTATCCACCTTTCATGGCAGGGAAGAAAAAAATATCACCTCCTTTTCGTTTTCTATTTTATCCTTTTATTCTTTCTCTCGTTGGCAGTTTCTACAAATCAGAGCAACATTTTTCTTTTCCGCTCCTTCTAATACATTTTGGAGTTTCATCTGGCAAAGACAGTTCGATCGCAGTTTCATCTCCTACTACAAGCCTCTACTACCACCTGCCATCCTTGTTGTCGTTTCTCGAAGGACCCCCAAAAAACCTTTTTCTCCATCTTGTCTTCTGCTTCTAGCAGCCCAGCTACAGCACACACCACACCACGCCCGGAACATATATTGAGTTTGTGTTTCTTTAGTTTTTTTCTGTATGTTCGAACGACCGGGAGTGACTGATGTAGCCAAAGAAAGTATGAAGGGCACAAAACACAATAGAGAGAGAGAGAGAGAGAAAGACAGAAAACATAAAAATAAAAAAGGAAGCTCAATCTAGTACAGATTTTTGGGGAAACTGAAGCTCCAATATGTCCCGTCCACGACATATGTTCCAGCGCTTCGTCATCTGTTGTTGATATGTATGTGTGTATGGGTACTTTGGTGTTATTACTAATCTTCTTCACTACTATCAAAAACACCAAAACGACCCATAAGCTTAAATAGAGTTTGTTTGTATTAGTACTGGTTGGTGTCATGATGGGAAAGAAACAATATGTAATAGCGATCTTACTGTCAAAAATACTTTTACATTCTTACAATGTATTGTGCACACCAATTATTAATATGCTGTTGATTTCTTGTATATGTTTTTCTACTTCTCATGCTGTTTGTACACATTTTACACAGGATAACTACTCAACAAACGATTTTGTTACTCTGAAAAATAATATAAATTAAGGAGTTCAGTAACAGAAAGCGACAAAGATTATAATCAATAATGGCGTGATTAGTTGCATTCAACTGACATCTTATGTATTACTGCTTACTTTTGGACGCGTTTCTTAGGCTACAGGGTCCATCCGACACCAAACAGTGATTATCAGATTGCACAAAGATATAAGATAAATTCAGCTAACTAGTAATCGCATCTCTATGGACTTCTCTCCTCCTCTGGCGGCCTTCTCAGTTAGCACGCTTTAGTATCTATGGGTTATTTTGTTAGTTATGAACTTCTGCTTGTGTAGTTGATACGAGTACAATGCTGTTAAAATTCATAAAAGACCATACCCAAGGTGGCACCAGCAACTTCTTCCATAGTCGCCTAGCTAACTAAACAACACAACTACCAAGGTTGAACACGGAAATGTATTGAAAAAAAAAAAAAAAAAGACGAGAAAGCCACCAGCCAGTCTTCGTGATAGAGTAGTGCTTTAACTAACTATTCTACGAAATGGTTAGTACAATCCTTAGTTCTAAGCGACAGGTTCTTCGAATCAAGTTAAGTCATACATTCATTGCGTTCTGGCAGTTTTGCTTTACTTAGCATGCGGTTCATCTTCCTTTATTTTGTCAAAGAGATTGCTTCATCACCTTCTTATTTTATCTCAACCATGTCTTTAATCATATCCTTTAGTATAATATCTCTGAGCAACAATTTCCAAACCATTTTCGTTTTCTTCCCTTTATTGTCTTCAGTATTGTTCATCGCTTACCTACTCGCTTTTGCAAGTTCCGTTCTTCTCTATCTCCACATTTCAAACACTTCCAATTTTAATTTTTCACTCTTTAATAGATTCTGAGTTTCGGCTTCATGTAACACATTAATCAGTATTTTCCTTAAGTAGTTTTCATTGGTTCAAAAGACAAGTTTTCTTCGCTATTTCTACTCTCACTTTTATCTTTTTTTCACATTTAATATCATCAATCATAATACTTGCAGGTAACTTGGTTAAATATTCTACTTTATTTCAATTTTAATTGAAAACAGAAATAAATGGGGTTCCACTTTTCCAACTACCATTCCTTTCATTTCGTGTTCGTCACAGCTTATTTCCAGCTGTTTTAACATCTGCCTTGTCTTATTCTCTACAAGACAATACACTTCATCTGCAATGTATTCACTTTTTATTTTCAAACTACCAGTGAAGTGCGGCAATTTATTTAGTTTCGAAGAATCTCTTTACAGCCTCTTCTAGACAGATATTGGAAGTGTGTGAGAGACAACATGGTTATCTTCCTCTTCGACCTATTGTTATGTTATTTATTTGTCGTCTACTTTTACTTAATTCTCTTATTTAAATACTTTTATTTCCTTATAAGAGTTGAATTTTATTAAATTTATTTAAGGCCTTTCGGCATCATTGGTTCATGCCCCTATAAATCTTCAATTATTCCTTTCCACGCTTGATTTATTCAATACTTTCATTAGTATTCGGTAACTGACTCGATCAAATGTCTTCTCCAAATCAACAAATACTACATACAACTCTCTTTTTTCTATGTCAGCGGTTAATTCTTCTAAAGAACTCAAGTGCCCTTATTCATTGCGCTATTAGACTCCCAAACAATGCCCCTTCAATATCAGTATATACTATAATCTTCAGTTCAATATCGGTAGGAAAATAATCTCCGTTGAGCAAGTTGTTTGTCTGACAGTTGAGTAATCTTTAAATCTTCCACTTCATTCCCAATGGCATTTTTGCCGATGTGGTGCCTGATCATTCTCCTAAGTGATAAATGTCGTTCCACAGTAAGAAGCACTTAATGTTTTTCTTCTCAGATGATTAATATAACTCCAAACAAAATAATATCCAGATCTATTGCTTCGCCTTTTCCACCTTACTAAAAAATTCATATCTAAAAATCGTAAATTTATCTCTTCGTTTTTGAATGTTCAGCTAGTTCTTAGAACTAACTGTAGGCGACTCTGTTGTTACCAACAATATACTCTCCGGCGACAGAAAAAAAAATATTGCAAGTCAGTTCTCTTCATGTGACGAAAAACTTTTAAAAATTTAATTGTAACCGGACTTACCTATTTTACTTAAATATTATAAAGCAGAAAATATAAGCTATTAAAAATATACTATGGAGAATGTCCTAGTTTAGAATAATTTATGAACTTAGATTTGAATTAGATCACAAATTTTGCTGTCATCTATTGACATAACTTTCATAACATTATGCACATTACTCAAGAGTGCATGCAGTTTATTCTCTTATTCTTGTTCGCTGAATTTCGAAGCTTTATGTTGTAGTTAACTTTCTTCTATGAAATCACGACGATTCCCACGTAGCTTGGACGGGAGGATATTGTATCCTTGGTGGAAAGCCGGAGAGAAAGAGGCCGTTGGAAAGACCGAGACATCTTTGAGATGACAAAATTAGAAGGGATATTCAAGAGGTAGATGTTTGTGATAAAAAGTGGGTTGATCTTCACCAGGATAAAATCTTATGGCAAACGTTTGTTACTGCGGCTACGAACTTGCGAGTTCCATAAATCATAGAATAAATATAATAAGTAAGTTAACTTTCTTCAATTCTCTTTCGAACTTACAAGAAGTTAGTGAACGCAATTCAGTAAGCAGAAAAGAGTAGATAAAGACTAAGCAAAGCACGAGCCACGTTAATATTAAATGCGTGTGGCCATTAGCATGCGTAGTACACTCCTGTCCAATATAGTTATCCTATCATTAATAAGATCATTATTATCTTTAAAGGACCAGATTAACGTTATACATTTAACCTCGAATTAGGTACGAGGTTTTATGATTATGCCAACCACATAATACATTAGTCAAGAAAAATATTTGAAAATCAGTTGTTTCCAATGTTGACAGATATTGTAGAAATCGGATTCGTGTAATTTCCACTATCACTAAAAACATATATCTGTTATGTACTAGGAAATCTTCTGAACCAAAGAAATATTCTTCTTCAATTTTGCTTACCACGACAAAAAAGAATAGAACAAAGGAGAAGTTTTTTGTACAAACGTGTACCGCCGTGCACTTCTGCGCGTACAACTGTAAGGACAACTGTAATATTCCTTGGTTTCCATTGCCGTTTACATGCATCCTCTTGTAAATACAACTAAACTGACATGAGATGCAAATACTGCATTTCTATCTGTAGAAAGGCTGTTAAAATGTCACTCATAATGCTTATTGTAAACATATCGAAAACTACGTGAGTACTTAGTTGTGCTAAAAAGTAGCTAACGGAATTTTTCACTTTTGTGTTAGAAAAGGGTGTTGAATAGCTTTAATAAGTTGCACAGGACGTACATGAAGGTACCATATGTCATATACAGTGGATCTGAGACAACAAAACGTATTAATAAGTGAAAAACTTATAAAACATAACATTGTAAACATGTGCCGTGATGTAAATAGAAAACCAGCCGTGATCCTATTTGGAGAAGTTTTCAGAAAATAACTGTAAGAAATAAAGACAAATGTGTGGAGCAGGATGGTAGGTACAAGTGGTTTCTGCATAAATTGAAAATAGTAGTTTCTCTGCTTGGAAGAAACTTGCCCCGTGTGTAACGAGTGTTGCATAATCCATAACTGGGTGTTAGTGTTGCGATAGGCAATTAAACTGTAGACTGAAATATAACTTTACTGTACAAACGATAATATCAACTGTAATAGCTTATATCAAAACAAAACAAATTTTCAAAGTGTATAGTGGAACTTCAAGTTCGCTTTTGGCCATGTTGTAAAAAGCACGTGCAGTGGAGTAAGTGCTACGGGGTTCGCGCAAGGAGTACAAACAGGGTTGGTAATTCCTGGCGTTGACTTCTCGCTTGAAATCGATCAATGGATCGAGCAGTGTGTGAAACTACAATAATTATAGAATAGTGAACTAAAATGCTCAATAACTTGCCTAATGTACTTCTACTTTTTCTAAACCCATACTAACGTTTTACACCATTAAGTAAACAACAAATAGCCATTTTCATAATGGGAATGAGTGATAGTTTTCGGTCTCGTGCAATAATATTTTCAAATTGACTGACTTTTTTTTATCTGTTTTTGTTTTCACATTTGTTCTAAATTTAAGTGGCAAAGTACTTCCTACGCAGTATTCGTTATGTTCTGTTAGTGAATGGTGTTCGAAAATAACTCTTACATTTTCTTCAACTGCTGCCTCGTTGCAACTGTCAATGTCCATAACCAAACCACGCACCTTCAATACATGTTCAACAGAAAACAAGATAAATACATCCAGGTGGTTACAGCTAGTCATCCTCGCTCTTTTAAGTGGCAATATACAGTTAAAACCTGAACCCACTACTGACAATTGTTTTTCTGTGTATTATCAGAATCTTCAATATGTGAAAAATATATTTATGTAACATTCATTTGAACGAGCACAAGTAACATGTTTGCCTGGCTCCATGATTTCGTGATGGGTTCCGAGCTCCCTATAGCAAAACATTTTAGTATATGTAGAGTAGACCGTGGTTCCCGTGGTGGTGGTGTAATGATTTATGTAATTGTAAAGTGGAGTAGTAAATTAAGAACTTACCTCCAGAGAAATTGTGAAATTTTATGGGTCGAAGTAATTTTACCAAATCGACCAAAACAACTACTTGGTTGCTATTACAGGCCACACAGAAATTCTCATTAACCAATCCTAAAATCTTGTCGGTACTCAATGTTGGCCGCAATTTCAAACGGTAGTGCAACACTTTTGGTGATTTTAATGTCTCCATAAACTGGCAAACTCCCTCAGTAGGTACCGGGAAATGATTTAATGATTCATGGTTTCTTGACAATTCCATACATGCAATAGGATTGAAACAACATAATACGCATAACATGCGACTGGAAAGTAATTTAGATTATTATACTTGCTCTCATACAAAGCAAGATCAACGGCTTCCTCAAGATATACTCTTAAAGTGGAAGAAAGCACCATGGATTGAATACCGTAATGTTCCTCAGGATTACAGTAATATTCCAGTGGATTTATGTTGTGCTCATTGAGTAGAACAAAGGGAACACGGAATTGATTTTAACTCAGAACCAGTTTTACTACAAAAATATACAAGTGCGATACAAGTTAATAAAATGAGCGTCCCGAACCCGAGACTGTAATGAGTTTATAGAAAGTAGGTTTTCTTCTTCTTTGGTGATCAATCCTCAGAGAAGTAGGTTCGAGTCCTGCACCGGTCCGTTGTAACTAATATGCTGGAAGGAACGGGCATCCGTCCGTTGCAACTGAAATGCCCAGGGATGTACCATACCCGTTGCAGTCATGTGTACAGGTTGCGGTTCAAAGGGTCACACCAGTTCCGTTGCAAACATGTGTATGAAGATTGCTTCAGCCTGTTGCAGCCGATAATCAGGGAAGGTAGAAAGAGGTGACCACCCAGGCGATGAGTGATAATTCTTGCCTAGATATTCGGATATTTATAGGTCTTTTGGGGAGTGGACCACTGAGTCCCTCCTTTAGTTGTGCTGGCTCCATCTAGTTGCGACACAAACTCAATATATGGTTCTTGATTGAAGTGTTGTCGTCGTCTGCTTTTACGATGGCTTGTATCACTGTTTCTATTTGCTGATGTTGCTTGTAATACACACATTTGTTTGCACTTCGTAGTACACACTGTTTACTATTTGTTTATCTTGATTTGCACGTGCTCTCAGGCAGCGGTTCATTATAATACGTCAAGCTCTTGATCTTTTTCCACGTTGTCTGCTCGAATCAGGAACTGGAAACGACGCATCAGATCTATTTTCTAATTCTATGGAAGCCACGATTAAAGACTTCACTCCAGTATTAAAGCAACACAGATCCTCAAAATAACCTCCTTGGTTTGACAGTGAAGCTAAACTTTTGTAAGAAACAAGAAGTGCGCATGGAAATTGTGTAAAGACTTTTCAAGTGATATTACGTACATACAGTTTGCCAATATTAGACGACACTGTAAATTCATTTTAAGAAAAAATACTGTGAATATGTAGAAAGTCTCACAACAGAGTTACAAGAAGCCCTAAACTCTTCTGGCCAGTAATCAATAGAAGAACAAAAAGCTCTTGCATTCCAATTGAAATGTGGCATGATAATATAAGTGCATCTGGTGATGATTGGGCTATCTTTCATGACGCAATATATTGATGACGTACCTACACTTTTCTCAGACTCCTCAAGTAAGATTCTTCTATTCGCCAATGACTGTGAACTCTACAGATAAATATCTACTCTCCACAATGCCTTAAGCCTTCAAGATGACATATCTCAATTTGTTACATGATGAGATACCTGGAAGTTAAAGCTAGATCCTCAGAAATCTGCAGCTCTTTCGATTTCTCTGAAAAGAGACACAATCCATCACTCATACATCATTAAAAATATAAATGTAAATGCTGTTTCTTCTTCCAGAGATCTTGGTGTTATTATTGACAATAAGCTCACTTTTTCTGAACATATTATTCAAATTGCTCGAAGTACTATGACCAAACTAGGTTTACTCTATCGCTTCACAGAACTTCGAAAGCAGTCTGTACCTAGCTTGCTTTACAAGTCCTATGTGTCACCTACTATTGAATACTGCTCGTCTATATGCTCCATGGCATGTCCCACGCATCTTACTAAGCTAGAACGTATTATAAATGTCTTTGTTGCTATAGTGAGAGTAAGTTCCCGAATTACGTGCGTTCTCTAAAGCGGATTTAATGAAAATATTGAATATAAAATCACCTCGAGCTCGCTGCAACACTGTTGATCTTTTCTTTCACAAAATTGTTAAAGGCAATATTCAGTGTGAGACCTTATTGTCACAAATCAACTTTCGTGTACCTATCCGACAAACACGAAATATAACCCTCTTTTATGTAAAGAATCCCAGAATAAACTTGGTTCAAAGGTCACTCATAAATATAATTATAATTAAGTGTAACATAACGCATACTTGAGGTACATATGTACTCCCTTTCGGTATTCAAAAATTAAATACCCATACTGGTCATTAGTGATTCCATCTGTTTCTACGAAATTATTGTAGTACAATGTTCTTTGAATTTCGACAGAAATTGTTTCATTTTCTCATTGTTATGCTTCTGCAGTGCTTTCTACTCGTGTATTTCTTCTACCTGTACACTTCATTTCACTTTATTTCATTTCACTAGATCAGACTGAATGTCAGGTATATTACTTAGAAAATATTTTAAACATACATGATTCTTTTACAAATAAGGAAAAAGCGGAAAAAGTTTCTCGTTCCTTTTTTGGTTCCCAATATTTCTAGGAAATAATATCAGAAACAAACATAAAGCACAAGAGGACACGTTCTGAATTAATTTTGTACTTGCTTCTGTCAAGATTCTGGCACGCTTTTTTATATACTTTTTATTACCACTTCATATTATGATTTCCCAACGGCAGCAAAGTGACAACGTGCTAAAAACCTTTGTCAACAAAAAGAGATTTACAGAACTGTCAGAAATGGTAGTATGACTTTACAAGAAAGTGACCATTAAACGGTAACATATATTTCATCCACATTTTCTTTTTATGTGATTTCTTTTGTCTAGAATCAAATGTTACCTAGCAACACTTTATTACAGAGTCTGTTTGTGCTGTCGTGTTTTTCAATGGTGTTTTACTTTATTATATTCGAAGCACGTTAAACATCAAGGACTCAAACAAAATGACAACTTTTCTGACGTATGATTGCTCTTTTTTCTAAGTGCTCTAAAATGGATGAAATACTTTTCTGAAATATTTTATAGCCAATATGGATCCATAAATCATTTCACCTCTATGTTCTTAGTGAGACCAAACAAGTTTGATGGGACAGGGGCGGAGTATTATTAGTTAGGTTTCGTCTGTCTTTGCGTCCTACTCTCCGCACAATGAAACCAGGTAGAGAGAAGCTAACTTGCAATTTGAAATTTGTAATCTCGATTTACCAACAGTTTTTAATTCGATGGAGCTGTAAATATTTCCTAAACGATATTTTTCAATATACTAACATCTCAGAAATTGAGAATGTTATTAACTCTTAACGTTTACTTGCAATAGCTCCATCAATGTATTTCTTGGTCATAGTTTTCCTTTGCAAGCTTTTATTTAACAATTCCATACTTTACGATTTACATAAATATTCCTGAATAACATTTCCGCATGTATTGATTTCCATACTTATTTGTGAGTACTTAGTTTAGCTTAGGTGCAAAGAGTACGCCATCGAGAATTGATCGTGTCGTCATGGTATGGCTTGCAAACCCGGCCGTAACTGGCATATATGGTTTAGAGTTATAGCTATGGCAGCCATCAGCGTTTCAACTGTTACAATGTGTTGTGTAAAGAAAATAATCTAATTGGTTTTTAAATGTATACATTCTCTTTTATTTCTTCCTCACTACACCAGTGAATTCAATACAATCAACATATTTCGTACACAAACTCAATAAAAACTGGTATCGGTAATAACTTGATAACTCTATCAGTCCAAAAGAGTATGAACTATTTTCCTCTTTTAGCTTAATAATTAGTGATTGAGCGATCAATTAGTCATTGAAGATATGAGCGATCTTTGATTTTGAACTGATTTGGAACAAGAGACCTCAAAACGTAAGGTAGTTCAATTTATCCTAAATCCTGTAATCTTTTTCCGTAGAAACGAGCACAGAAATTGTTTAGTTTAGTGAAGCGCGGTATGAAATCATCTCATTCTTGACAGCAAATATGGGTGACAGTAGAGCTCCTAGAAATGAAAACTGCAATGCATCAAAACACATGGATCTCATACGAAATGTTTTAATGCATACGAAGTGATTGATTTAGCCAAACGTTATATTTGATACACGTAATGCCATAATGGAATGTAATAAGTGAACCTAAACTCCAAAAATACATTTCTCAACTGTGTGTCAAATGAAGCACCCTTAATGCATAAAAACATTGTAAAACCCACAGGGACATTGATGGCCATTCTAAAAGAGAAAAAGTATTTTTCATTATACGAAACTCTGTCGCTTTTGCGGGTAAATACTGGCAGTACAGTGCCAGAGATATCCCCCATAAAATCGACCGGTATTTTACAATCGTGACGGGGTCGCCCTTGTTTTCTACTATAAGGGGTACCAATTTTCCTGGGCTTTTTTCAACTTACCTCCACACATAAGACAATTATGTAAAAACACTTAGTATATATATTAAGGATAGTCTAGGCAGAACAAGTTTATTAAAACATTCAACTAAAAATATGGTTGAGAGAAAACACGGAGGAAACGTTAACTTATTTAACTTATATGCAACATTAAAAAGAACATCAACACCACACAAGATTGGAAACTATAGAATATTAGGAAATTTAAAATCATTTTAAAGGTCCAACAATTGTTAAAATACTGATTGTGATATTCATGAGCAAAACATATTATATATTGTCTTTCTTCTTCGTTTCGCAGTGTGGTAGTATACCTCAGCCCTTTGGAAACTGAGAAAGAGATAGGAATGTAAAAGACTAGTTTCTAAAGAGAAACATACTAAAGAAACTGGTCCAAGTTGAAATCTTCCAACTTTCAGTTGTAGAGTTATCACTGTAGTTTACCTCAGTTTTGAGATTTTTCTCTCAGATTTCCCTTTCGAAAAACTCTCTATCTACGATATATTGTTAAGAAACATATTTGGGTTCATTTCTTGTCGTGTGTAAGAGGAGCAAATCAAAACTAAACTTCTGTCTGATATTGGCAGGCAGAAAACATATGAATCAATAGCAAACTGAATGCTCTTTGCATCTGCATTTTGTCGTTGCTTAGTGGTAGTGGTGGTTGGTGAGTGGGTGGGTGACTATTGATCGTCATCGCAAACCGCTTGTAAAACGATATCGAAAACCCCCTCCTGGCGTAGAATTTTTCTTTGTGAAGAGTTATTCAATAGCCTTCTGGAGTTTCCGCAGAGAAATTGGGGAGGAAGCCTTCCATTTCCATCAGCTGTGGTTTCACTCATTCCTGGACTGATTTTGCCCATCAGGCTACTACAAGTAATCTCCCACCAACAACTCTCTCGCTCCGAGCTAAAGAATCCTTTCTACTTGGAATTTTTCAGCTGTAACAGAGACATTTCCATTGATTTTAACTTGGTTCCAACAAACGTCCTTTGTCTGGGCTTGTTCTTCATGTCTTGTACAACAAGACGCTACTCGCTTCTCGTTCTGAGATAACACAAGATGCAACTGCAAAGGGCTTCTAAATGAACTGGAATCTTCAAACGGATATTAAATCTTTATTTAGTGTTGTACTACATAGTGTTGTTCCATCAAATGCACATGAACACAGTTGGCATAGAAAGTAAGGACCAGAATATTGAAAGTGTACGATCTGTATGTACAAACAAAGCACTTTCAAACAGAGAAATCGTCACGAAACTTTAAACTACAATATATAGATATATGTGCATCAAAAAGAATAATAACCAGCCCTCGTGGTCCAGATAACAACGACGACTCTGGATTCGAACTCCACGGCCGACAATCATGACTAAGATTTTCAAGGGTTTCCCTAATTGAATTGAATTTATGGCCTTTAGGCATCTAAGACTTAGGCCAGGATACGGGAAGAGACTGGATGCGAAAAGATGTTGACCAGGGTGTAATTGGAAGGTACTATCAAGGTATTTGCCTGGTGTAACTGAGGAAAAATTCTGGAAAAACCTCAATCAGGATGGTCGGTCGCTGGGATTGAACCCACGACCTCCCGAAAGCTAAGCCAACGTTCTAACACTGAGCTACGGTGGTTTGGTAAATACTTGTTTCATGTTCTTGTAACAGTTACAGTAACAAACAATAAGTTTTTTTTTATTTAGCTTCCTTTAAGTTACATCGCTTTGCTTTCGAAATTTACTGCAATGCATACTTTTAGCGTTCAAGAGACGCTTATAAATCGGGTATTTTGGCTTGCCAGTCAAGCTGTATCCAATAATAACCGTTATCTGGCTCTACAGGAAGTTAAAAAAAGCTATTCAAGGTCGAACAGGGTCTACATTTTGCATCTTGAGATCATTCAAAATCGGTTCTTCGTTTATACATCACTCACTCCAAGTGAGGTACAATTAGATTAGTTTACGAAAGTAAGAGAAATTCCAACAGAATTACACTATGCTAGCCATACGCAAGCTGTGATTCCTATGTTTTGCAACACTTCAGTCATTAAGTGTAAAGATGTCAAGCGACTAGAATAATCATTAGTTGCTCTAGGTTTTGTGGCTTCTTGTTCTTCCTGGAGGATATAAAATATATTATTATAGTGTTAAGGTCAAGCAAACTTTTCATAATTTATGACACAAAAATGACAAAGTTTCAGAACAATTCGTGAAGCGCCGTTACTACACTTCAGAAATGCAAATAGTAGTTTAAATTGGCAAACGAATTGAAACTGGCAATGTTCTGAGTGTATAAATAGAAATTTGGGATTGTATAACGTACTTTTCAAGGTTTCAAACCTTTTTCGTTAAAATTATTTTCGCATCAACAGTGGTGCAGTAAAATTCCCTGATAAAATTGTAAGCATGATAGACTTAGGATCCACAAAGGGGAGGTACACGGGTTCGATCCCCTCAGTAGGCCATCCTGAATGAAATTTATTAAGGTTCGCCTCAGTTTCAACAAGTAAAGACTGAGATAGTACACCATAGTGTAGCTCTGGCCCATCTCTGTCTCTGAAGAGTGAACGTCGAGGGAGGTTAATCTCAGACGTGACGGGACTACGCAAAAAGTTGCCATTTAGTTACAAAAAGAAAATTGGGAACAAATTCAGTTTATAGTGAACAAAGTCTTATTAGCCTAACCTATATTTCCTAATTTATATTAACCTAATCCAACCTTAGCTAACCTCAGCCAGCCTAATGAAAATTATGTGAAATAAAGAACAAAACAAAAACTTAATGAAAAGCCGGAATACATTTAAAGGCCATGTTTATCCTAATCTGTAATAAAGCTGATGTTTAGTTCCTGTGCTGGCGTAACTAATGCATAAGAGATCTTATAATACCACTCATTTCTTCTGCCCGTCCACCCGTCTATACGTGTCCAAAAATGTAGAGAGGTGGTTCAGGTGTCTTTTGCAGGACTTTGGATTGACTAGCTCAAAGCAGTGGCTCACTATAGCCACTAATTTTTAAAATCCTTGTTGCAAGCCACTTCCATTCTGTTGGACATATCTGCAACAAGATTGGCATAAACATTATTCGAGACAATAGCAAAATACTGCTGATGTTCCTGTTCCTAAGTACCCCAGTTGTTAGTGTTGCCGAACTATTTTCCATGGAAAATATATTTTTTTTTATTTCTTCCATTATATTAGATGTAGTCCCATGTGTCGTGATATAAACATTCTTCTACAGAATAGAAAAATACCGCGAGTTCCTAAGTACTCCATTTGTCAATGTTGCCAAATTATGTTATAAAAATATATCTTTGTGCTTCCGAGACGCTATCAAGCGACAGTATGCTTCGCGAAATATATTAGGATCACAAGGTTAAATCGTTTTATTTAAAAACAATAGATTTTAGAAAACATCTGGGGTGTATTAGGGTCTGTTAAAATTCCTGGATGTTGATTTTCGAGAGCTAAGTTTGTGTTACAGCATTGCGTTATTT